>QEOT01008751.1:4634-52116 GCA_003123785.1 Pterocarya stenoptera | reverse complement strand
ATCTGCGAACCATTACAGAAATTAAATTTTGGATTTTAAAGGATTGAGGAAACGTTAAAGAAATTGGAAAGTTTCAGAAGATAATAAGATTGGTAAAAACTACCTTAAAGCTAGCCTGTCGAGATATGTCTCACGGTTCACAGGAAGCCACTTAGGGAATTGATCCAATATCCATGATATTGCAAACCATATCTCACAAATCACAGATACTAACCACAAAGCATAAGCATTGGGAACTGGATTTGTTATACGGTAGTGCAGGAAAATACTAAGAATAATAAGCCGCAGAACTATGACCATCCTGTAGGGGTTGATCCTAGAGGAAGGAATAGAAACCTTCCTTGATAGAGGCTGGCGGGCTTCATCATTTCTGCATTAGAAATCAGTTTAAGTTTAAAAAAAGAATTATCAACAAAATTATCAGCAATTGCTCTACATCAAATATGCATAAATCTGAATACAGGAAATCATTTACACAAAGACCATCTCCCATACATACTCAATTAGATAAGTCAATGTACATTTTTTTAAGCAGAGGAAGAAGAATGAGTGGTCTCGATTTTTTTTAATCAAAACAAAAGCTATACCATTTCACCACACACTTTTTTAGAGTAAAAACCACGTCCGTAGCTGCAGTTTTAAACACAACTTTAAATCATTGTGTATAGTTTGCACCTCCGCCATTGTGTTAAATCTGATCCCATAATGAGCCAAAAAAGCTGTAATGAATCCCAGATATAAGACTCAGATTTGAAGAGTGTTTAGCCTTTTGAAACCACATCACAACCCAAGACATCCAAGATTGATCAGGATAGAACCTAAGGCCCCACAAATTAGAAAAACATTTCCAAACATGAGAAGCGAAAACATCATTACTTAGTACACGATCAATAGACTCCTCCCCAGGTTAATCACAGCAATCACATTTAGATACTAAAACGATGGCCATAATGAACATCTTTCACTATGGATTCTGATCAAAATAACATATACTTTTCAACTATTGTGCATAACATAAGTTACCTGAGAAGCAGATCTGTATTTATCTGTTTACAAAAGAAAAATTTATCAATCCAACTTTTTTCTTTGAAAAGACATAATGTTTTCTCATCCAGTGATTATTGCCCTCACCTATGATTCCAAGCCTACAGCCAAGCTAGATATCTCAAAGGAAATAAATTAATTTAATCTTGATTTGCATTTATACATGTTTGTGCAAGCATACAAAGAGCTGGATGGGAGCTAGAGAAGAGGCAAGTAGAGTGGCACTTGAGACTTCAATCTTATGTATTAGATGAGGTACAGAGTGGGACCTGAGATTGTACTCTCATGTAGTTTAATTGCACAAAACAGATACATGTAACTTATGACGGAAATGAATAAAAAATGCTGCTAAGTAATTAACAAAGATGTGCTGGATTGTGGAATTTACTAGAGATGTGCAGGATTGGGAAGTTTGTGAAGTCTCATAATTATTAGGAAGATTACACGAGATGAAGCTTGATCAGAACAGGTAGGACAGTTTGCTGTGGGTGCATACACTTAATTCCAGATTTTCAGTGAGTTATTTTTACAAGGCATTAACAAGTCATGGGGTCAAAGATTATCCGTGGAAATGTATTTGGAGAACCAAGGTGCCTAGTAAGGTTGCTTTCTTCTGCTGGCTGGGTGTCTCTTGGGAAAATACTAACCATTGATAACTTGAGGAAGAGAGGTTTTCAGGTGGCTGAATGGTGTTTTATGTGTAAGAAGGATGGTGAATCTATTGATCATCTTTTCCTTCATTGTGAGGTGGCAACATCGTTGTGGAATGAGATTTTTTCAAAGGTTGGCATTTTCTGGGTGATGCCTATGCATGTGGTGGATTTCTTTGCATGCTGGCCAGGTATTGAGGGGAGAAGTAACAACACTGCTGTGATGAAGATGATCCCCTATGCTTACTTTGGTGTTTATGGTTGGAAAGGAGGTGCTTTGATAATTGTGAACATTCTGTAGGGGAACTTTGGGGGTTTTTCCTTAGTACTTTAAGCTTTGGGGTGAAGATTCTTGTAAGGAACGAGAATGATTGTAATTTTTTGCTTTAGTTGTTTTCTGCTTTAGCTTGTAAGTAGATGTTCTCATTTGTATACATCATGTGTACTTGGGCTATGCTTATTTACTTGGAATAAAATTTCTCTTATTAATTATAAAAAAAAATTAACAAAGACCCAACCCATATACAAGGGCGAAAAAATTTGTACCCCACCAAGGATGAAACTTACAGTAAAGAATCATCCATATGCACATCAGTGCTAGCATCAAAATCTCCACCACCCCTGCCTTCGGATGGTGCATTACCAACACTCATTGGAACTGCGTTCTTCTCCTGCTTCATCTTCCAACCATCAATTCTCTCTTTCCAGGCTACACTGCCTGACCCTGAGAATCCAGATAAGATTAGCTACCTCAGTGCTGAGATCAAAATTTGAATCAAATATAGAAACACACGGTAACTAAGAACTAGATTTGGGAGAGGCAAATACGTGAACGATTGCCATCCACTACATAAGGAAGTGGATCTATATGCTTTCCCCTGACGCCACTTTCAGGAGATGCCATGGAAAGGCGCTCTGGAGAAGCAGCCGACAGCTCCCCAGAAACCTGAAGTATCAAGACAATGTTTCAGTATATAGTTTTACCAATCAATAAAAAGTTCAAGACATGGACAACTGGCCAATCAACTTACAGAACGTCCATTTGTGAGCAGAGGAATATGATTAAGAGAAACCGCTTTATCATAATCAGGCGGTGCAACATCGTCCCCTTTACCATAGCTCATGTCCCAGTTATGTATTGCCTGTTCTTTCTTATTATGGCTCCTATCTTGAACCCCCAACTTATAACTTGAACCATTCACAGCATTTGCCTCATCATTGACATCAGCATCTTCCGCTTCTTCCCCTTGAATCGGAGGGCTCCCTAGAGGTTAAGAAGAACAAACCTGCATCACTTTTCTGATAGTCATTAACGTCTGAGTGAGAAAAAGCAACGACAGTTAAGTCAAACTAACCTTTGTGCCACTTGTATTTGGTCTTGCATTGAGGGCATGACTGATTACCATCTTTCCTCTCATACTCATAACAGGGGCGGCAGACGGGGAACGCACAAACATCACAAGCAACAAAGGGCTCGCCATCCACAGTCGTGCCAACAGTGTCACTACAGATCTGGCAGACCTCAGCGCCCATGGGTTTTGTAGATTTTGGCTGCAGGTCTCAACTATCAGATGTGAATTATGTCACTATATCTTTAGTAAATAAAATATTTACATGTACTCTTCCAATGCAGCTCCGAGAAACTAAACAAATGGTGCCAAGAAAAACGAACTTCAATCAAATAAAAATCTATTATTCGTCCGGACCAAAAAATATATCAAAGAGAGTGGAATGGGACTACATATGTGATCCAACATCAGAAAGTTTGAGATTTTAAGAAAGATAAAATATATATTTAGGATGCCGAGCTATTACTCTCGGTTTAGATCCATAGAAAGAATCATAAAAGCAAAGCAAAAAGATAAGTCGAGCTTCACAACACTCCTCGCCCCTTCCCCCCCAAGAACAACTTGGAGAAATTTCCCTTCTTTTCCTCCGTCCCAAGATCCAAATATGACATGATGAACAAAATTAACAATCCAAATCATCCATCGCATTACGCATTGCATTTGCATGGACAATTTGATCATAGGCATTCATTTTATATTGCTCAGTAAACAAGACATCCAAAAATACAAAGAACAGCAAAATGTGGCATGAATATCAAAGACCTAGTACTAACCTCCATGTTCTCTTACTCAAAAGCTAGTTGATCCTCAGTCAAATCCAATCCAAAAACAGCAATATTTAGAAACGCCCGATAATGTTTCATAAACACTCAAACTTTAGTTTCACTTGATGGCATTCTTCACTACAGGCGGAATTGTAAGAGACTGTAAGATAGCTAATCGCTGAAAAGGTTTCGACAACGAGATTATGAGATACAGGCCGCTCCAGCTACAACCGGAGGGTAAGTAGCACCGACAAGGAGACGAAGAAAGCGAAAGACTCAGATCCAATCGACTGCTGCGAAGACCAATTATATGTTGATATTTTGGTGGATGTTTATGTTTTTTGTTTAGGTGATCAGATCTTGACACGTCCGCTCTGTGCCAGTTGGGAGTCCTAATGGTATCACGTGGCAATATCTTGGTAGAGTTACTAGTTCTACTGGATCACACGTACCGGAGGGGTCTTTTCTCTGCTGTGCAGGTGCTCGACAAGATACCGACAAGGTGTTCTGAGTGTGGATTGTGGATTACGTTACTCATGGGTTTAGAAGAGGAAAAGTAGTGGGCCAGGGCTCAGAACATGGGCTTACAGAGTCGGGTTGGGCTTTTCTTGTTCTGGATTTAGGTTTTGCTTGACATAATTACGGTACTCCGGTTATGAATTATGATCAGCTTGTGAGCTGAGTGAACATGTCCCTTTTCATTTGTAGAAATATCCAGATGCTAGGAGCTAGGACCCATTTTATATAATGAAAAATGTTATTTATATTTATAATTTAATTTACATAATCATTTGTGGTGATATGTCAGCTATTTTCAATAATAAAAATTTAAAATTTAAGATTCAAAATTCGGATTAAATAAAAAAAAAACCCAATGAAATGAGATTTCCTATAATATTATACTAAAAATTGTACGTACATTAACACTATTCCTATATAAATTTATACTATAAAATGACTTGATACAAAACATATGATAATCATGTGAAAATGTGTTTTTTTAAAGAAATGAAATTGAGTTTAAAAGAGCAAAAAATAGTGAAGCTCATTAGGCCACCACATGGGTGGATGGATTGCCCGATCTATTCACACATTGGTGGCTAGACGACCATCACCTCCAAGCTTATAGACATCCCTTCCACACTACTTCATTTAAACAAAATAAAAAAAAAAGTTATTTTATAATTTGTGAAAAAAACAGAGACAAAAGAGGCTTTCCATAAAAAAATTCTTAAATTTAAGATAATATGGTAGAGCAATTTTCTCCCCCACTTCGAATCCAATAAAGAAAAACTAGGGACGAAATAAAAATAAATAAATAAATAAATTTAGACCACCGAGATGATCCACAAAAAGCATTAATTTAGAATGTCACATTACCAAAACAAGAAACATAAAAAGCAAATTCACAATGTGACCTTATGAGTTGATCCAATTCATCAAATTGTAAAATTATTTTTATTATAAAATATATATAACGGATTAAATAAAATCACGTTAATTTACATTTATATAGTCTCCTTCTATCCGTAACACTTCTCAAAAAATAGCATCTTCGAATTCCATCACGTGATTGAATTGAATTCGTCTTGAAAGAGTTCCTACAGTTGGCGACAACAACGCAGATCGATGGCTGGCTTTGTTTGCTTAGGCCAGAAGAAGCGAGGTCTCTGTATCAGAAAACGTAATTTATCATTAGTTCCAACACACATAATTTAATGGGAAATCCGATTGCCTATGTTAGTGAACAACAATGGCGGTGGTAAAGATGTAAAGAACAAAAAGATGCCATCATTTTCTGGTGCTGATGGGCAACACTAACCTCGGAAGTCCGCATAACTTTAATCTAAAGCAACACCTCGAAACAGTTTCTATAGTTTTATTTTTCTTCAACACTACTTCTTGCCTTTCTGGGCACGATTCATTCTCTCCTCCTCAGAATAGCAATCCTATTCTTTCAACTCAAACCATGACTCTCATCATTAAAGGTCTCCAATCATCCTGCAACTTAGCAAGCTCTGGTTTCTTTCCGCCAATGGATCCCAATGATGTCTTTCTACCAAGAGACATGTCAGATAGATCTGGGACCCTCCAACATCTCTTTTAATCTTAAATCATCTATCCCCACTTCCCATATTTGCAGAAAACCACGACATGAGATGAAGTCAAGAAAAAGAAATGACAACGGCAGAATTGACACAGAGTCTTTGAACACAACCAACCCTTTAAATTACCACCCACGGCCATTTTGCAACAATGACATTGGCAAAATAAAACTGACCCCCTGTTTGTAACTCCATCCATGGACCTTTTTATAGGGAAACCCAAAGCAGAAAGTCATACACTTTTTCAACGTCAAGCTTGCAAATAACCCCAGGGAGTCCACTGCTAATCTGTACAATGCCTATAGCAGCAAAGGCTGTATTTAAAACCAACCACATAAACATAGGGGTGGAAACTGACCTCTGCAATTTGGTCAATCCAAGTACCACACTGACCTCAGTCAGTGGACAAAATCAAAACCTAAAATATGCCCACTCATGCAGAAAGTACACACACCCACACACACCATCTTCTATTAACAGTAGAATAGTATTTTATAATCAAGGGTATCACAAGTGCATGTGCCAGACAAACCCCCCCAAAAAAGAAACCTATTTGTAGAGCCATGTATACTTTCTTAACAGTCCATAAATTCACCTAGGTAAATAAAGTACTAAATGCATATGGCAGATCTGCCCCCACCAAGTAAACAAAACTCCTACAATGATTAAGTGCACCAGAAAAGTAAAATGGTTCCTGCTCCAAATGAATGTAAGTAATTTGAGAACATTTGTTTCTCAGTAATCAGAAAGTAAGAGAATGTAAACCTGGTTTTATAAAAGGCAAAATTGTTAAAAGTGACATAGCAGCTATTCTGTCTTCCTTACATCGACGCAATAGAAGACTACAAAAATGTTAAAGAATTAACCCGTAAAGTTGCACCCCTGCATCAGATACTAAATAATACTTCAGTGCTGTGTCTGACTTGAAGGGCTGAGCTCGTCTTGCCTTTATCTATATTCATAAGAAAAAAGATCATAGGCAAATAGATTACAGGATCAAAAGGTGGACATCATCAAGGATGCTTATAATACATAACAATAGGTTGGGTGCATAACATGGAATTCCAAATCAAACCCCCTTTTATTGTCAGAGCACATAACAATAATGCATTAACAGAGTAGAGATTATTCTCAGCCTCATATAACAGTATGTTAATCTCAGCAGCGCACCTGCCTGCAGAGCAAGAGGTCCTGAATTAAGCTCCCCTGACAATTGAACTCTCCCCATCTTCACTAAAGGATGGCCTCATTAATCAAAAGGCGTCTACATATGTATTCGTAACCGTTCACAAATTCTGAACAGTTGAACCATAAAATCAAACTTCACAAGTATTTTGAAGCACCTGAGCAGTATATAAACAAGAAAAGATTTATACTTATTAACATAAAAGGTCACATTCAGTGAACTAATGCGACTAAATCGTGCCTCCAAGCAAATTAAACAGATGACACTGAAGCTTCATATCAAGATCCAAAACTGTTCGATACTGCCTGTAGCTAAACGCATTCAATCTATTTGATTATTCAAGCATTTCAGAGATGGAAAGCCCCCTCTATCTTATCAAGACGCAGTTAAGCTCCGTGAGGATGCCGAGCTGCTACGCAAATAAGTGCTTCAAATAACCTTTTTGTTCTGACCAAGAAAATGGGTTCCCTTTTTCTTTCCTCTAGTTTCTCATCGATCAAACATAAAACAAAATCAACCAGAATAACAGATCAAGTGCAATAAAATAAACATAGAACGAAAGCAATAAAAATTCATAATTCCAACTAAACTCAATTTAAAGATGGACAGGATACATACAACCTCAAGCCTTACCAAGCTCAACAAACAAAATAACATAAAATTAACTAAAAGCAACGATTCATGTATTCTTTAATAAATCGTGGAACCTCAGACTCCGAAGCTCAGAAGTCTGAGAAAAACGATAAAAAGTGGAGTCCATATCCTCCATGTCTCAGATCCACAGGATTAAGATATTAAAAACATCTCTGAAAAATATTAGGGCTTTCTTTTTAACCCGATTCCAAGAATAGGCCAGCAAAATCCTCAGATTTCCGATCAAACCCCCGTCTCATTCTCGAAGTCACTGTCAGACACACAGAAACCCTCTTATCGGCTGTTATCATTCCCACGCCACCAAAGGAGAATCACAACCCTGACAAATGAGCATGCGGTCGCCTACCTTCTTTGCTCAAATAAAACCCTAACAAAAATCAAAACTAGTAATCCCGACAATAAAATAACAAGAACGGAGCATATATTTGTGTGCAAAATGACTTCTAATTTAAAAATAAGATTAAAATCAAAATAAAAAAATAAAAAACAAATCCTTTAAATTTTTATCATCTTAAAAAAAAATATAAAAGACAGATGACCGATTTATTTGTCAGAATTGTAATTCTCCTTCGCTAACGTTGAAATAACGATAATAATCGATAAACAAGATCATACCATATATTCAGCGAAGAAAATGAAAGGAAAAAGATCGATTCAAGTTTTGTCGAGAGATTTTCACAATGGAAGATTATACAATATAGATCTAGAAAGAAAGATTAAGGAGGTGGGGTCCAATACACACTTGTACTCTGACAGGGATGAACTGGGATATTTTTTAAAGAATAATGATATATACAAGATGTAAATATATAAATATATGTAACTCTTTTAAAAAAATTGAGAAAAATGAGAACAATATATTTTTTTAGTGGTAACTTTTTTTTACGTATTTTTTTCTAAAAATTTAAACCCATTTTTTATAAAAAATAAAAATAAAAAGTAATATAATTATTTTATAACTATTTAATATTTTATTAAATAGTTGTGCAAAAGTTATGTATTAGCCATGTCTTTACCATTTCTATTTTATTCTGTCCACAACTGATTATCTTTTTTTTTTACACTTTTCTTTTATCAGATTTTCTATATCTTTATATTTAAAATATGTTTTCTATACATTATTTTGATCTTAAATAAGCATTATATATGTGTTCTAACTACATAAATTGTTCAATGTAGTTAATTTTGTAAGTTTTTCTTTTCTCTAATAATCCAAATATTGAAGCTAAGTTCAAGATTATTTATTTTTTTATGTTCTTCATAATGAAATGGATTCTTAATCCCTTGACTTGTGGGCCCCATGCGCATGCTTGGCAATATCGATATTTTTTTAATATTTTTAAATTAAAAAAATTATAATATTATTAAAAAATACTTCTTTAAATATCACAAAATAAAAACAAAAAAACAAAAACAAATGCGAGCGATAAAACTGGAAGGGGGTGGAAATAGCATCATTCCTTGTAATATATGTTCATGTTTATACGAACGAGAACTCATAAGACGTAGTAGATCAGAAGAAAATCTCCGATAAAATCGTCAAAATAATTGATTGCAGTGGGCTGGTTGGGTCTCCGATCTAAACTTTACAACCCACTGCTCTAGATTTAAGTTAGGGTTGGATAGTAATATGATCTCAAAAGATCAATAATAATAAAAGAATTATAAATATATATATATGTTAAATAATAATAACAAATAGATAAAGATTAATAATAAAATATTAAATACCATCCAAACACATCCTTAAACTATCTAGATATAATAAATTATCTTGTCCTAATAAACATTTTTGTGAAACGTGATCTTTTTCTTTTGAATTAATCTTTGCATCATCCTACACACCACACACCATAATTTTTTTTATTTTTTTTTATTTATTTCTTTTATTAAATGTGTATTATATGGATGATGAATAAAAAAATATACATGTTTCAAGAAGAGTAAAATAAAAAAAATAAAAAAAAATAAAAAACACATTAGTATGTGGTGCGTAGGATGATGCATAACATTGCTCTTTTCTTTTAGTTAATTTAATTGTAGATGTCAATTTGGTAATTAATTAATTTGTACTACTTATCGACCAATGATTGCAACAATGATGGCTTCCATTCTCATGTCACTAAATTATAATTAAGGTTGTACGTTCAGTACGTACGTGGCAGCTGCTGTAAACTTGTACGTAGAAGGTGAGGACTCGCATATGATCGGCGAGGGAGAGTACGAGATCTGAAAGAGATCAATAAAGAGAGTTGAACGTATAATTAATTAACATTAACAGAACTAAATATCAGAATCAGAATACTGAAACAATCGGCTGGCATTTATAAATTTGACGATTCTTCGTAAGTACATATATACCATGCTGCATGCATGTTGTATAGCAAAATCATACATTAATATTCGCTATATAATATGCTACTTTATATATTAATTTGAGAATATATATATGATATTGATCATGATCTTGTCAAGGGCAGCGAGGTGAAACAACTCCTGTGTAAGCCAATTTCACATTGTTGCACAAAGCGGGGGCCGTCTTCTCTCGGCCTTGGCCTTTCAGGTTAATGTTCTGCAACAATATCCCCTGACATGGAAAGTTCTTGCTGCAATCGAGTTTTATGGCCACCTCAGAAGCGCTTGTCCCTTGGATGTTCTTGTAAAGCACATTTTGTACTTGAACTGACGTGCCGGCCTATACATACATACATAGATGATGATCAATATAATCAATCAGACAGACATCGGTCATCAAAATATATTAATATTGACTGTTTCTGGCATATATATATATATATATGCATGGCTAGCTTGTTATGATCTTTAATTACCTGTTTTTTGCATGGCTTGTCTTGGTCACAGTAGTTTTGATCAATTATTATGGGATTGGCCACGTTATACATTTCTACGTTCTGGAATTTGATGTTGCTTGCGCTTCCTGATCCTCCCTGCAGATTATTAATTAATGTTAGACCATGCATGCAGATTATATTGGCCCGACTAATTAATTAATATTAATTATTAATTACATGATCATCATGTCTTCATGTGTTTTTAAGGGAAACATCATAGAGATCATCAGAAGTAATTATATATTTGGATTAATTAAACATTAATTAGTAATATATATAATTAGCGACCTGCCAAGTCTTGATTCTCAATCCATTTGTGGTTCCAGAAAGCTTAGCTCCATTCACGGTTATTCCCGATACATAAGCTTCTGAATTTCCAGAGCCCAAGCTTCCAATACTGAGCTCATGATCATGAAAAAAATTACAAATATCAGTGCTGATTTAACTTGTTTAGATATATATATTGATTGAAATCGCGCATGCAAGTGTTTATGAGATGATCAGTCGTCTGATATTCAAACCTGATTCCATGACCTGGTCCGCAGGTTATATCCGTGGCTTGCAGGTTTTTGGATCCGCTTACAATTGAAATGCAATCATCACCTTTAATTTGATCAACACATCAAAACTGAATAAATATTTTCCCCCGTAAATAAATAAAGTATATGCATGCATGGCGTTACTCAAATTTACTAGATTAATTTAGGCATACCCGTTCCTATAACACAACTTGATATCTGGATGTTTTGAGTATCTGTCACATGAATTCCATCGGTGTTGGGACTCTCCTTTGGAGCAGTTATAGTCAGCTTGGAAGCCTGAACGTTGGAGCATTTTTCAAAAGAAACATGAATTTGTTGCGCGTCTTGGATCTTCAAGTTCTTCACGATCAGATTTTTGCTTTGATAGAAGGTTAGGGCCTGCCAAGGAACACATACGTACGTCTTCAAAGAACGATTGATCTAATTATAATAATTAATCAAAGATCATACACATCAAAAGAACTTCATCAATAAAGGATGACAAACATACCGTCGGTGTATCCTTGCAAGGCTGCGGCCAGTCAGTGAAACCATAAGAATCGTCAGCGCTTTTAATTAGGAGCAAATTATATTTGGTAGATCTAAACATATATACAGCATTGAGAAATCGTTGGGTTTCCTAGCTAGCTAATCACGGCTTACCAGAGCTTTATTGATTTTGCAGGAGTTTTGCCACCATATTTTCCCATTGCCATTGATGGTTCCACCACCTTCAACTGATAAATTCTGAACACTATCGAAGAGTAGCCAGTGTCTGCCATCTTGGCCGTAATCCGATCGGTCGTCAGACGCTTCTATGGTTCCAGAAATCTGACGTTTTGCATCAAAGAAAACACAACATATTACCTAGAGAAATATACTGCTTGATCTTTTGATTGATATATAGCTTTATTTATGATTAATTGCCATGTTCGATACATATAGATACACACACGCATACCTGCAGTGTAAGATCAGATTTGCAGGGACCAGAGAATCTTATTGGCTTAAGACGGTATTTTTTCTGAGGCACCAGTACCAGAACAACTCTTTGAGATGAACAAGCTACCTCCCAAGCCTTCTTAAATGCCTGAAACCAATGTACTGGAAGAGTTTACGTACATAAAAAGGAAGAAGAAACTGTATAAAATACTTATAACATTTATACACCCTTTTCGTGCTCATGACTTCTATATATCTACTACTGCATGGTACCGAATTAGATTGAGTTGCATATAACTGAAGATGTATTGTACTCGAATAAATTATTATGTTCAGTACTGCCACATAATGGAAACACAAAGAAGCCTTAAAAAAAGAGATTCCTGATTAGTTGCAATTCAATCAAAATAGATTTAAGATCCTAAATCTGAGATAGTACCTCGGTGTCGTCATGATTACCATCACCTTCAGCTCCAAAGTCGTCGACATTAACTGTTTTAACCGAAGTACTGGAAATGGTACCCACTCTATTGAAACTCTTCAAACTTAAGGCATCAGTTACTGACTTGATCAAGTCCCTGGACTCACCGTCCCTAATATTGTTGCTGAAGTACGAAGAGTAAGCTTGAGAATCATGCCGGCCAGATTCTTCATGACCAAAATGACGAAGTACTGGGTTTGGTTGCGAAGTACTGCTACAACATGAAATGGAGGAGAGCATGATTATGAAAAATGGGAGCAGAAGTCTAGCTTGTTGGGCCATTGTTTCTTCTTTTGTGTGAAGGAGATCAAGGGATCGATACTCGAAAGCGTAGGGAATGTTGAGATGAGATGGTTATAGCTTGGTAAGTGAAAAGCACGTCATGCCGAGCTGTGTATTTATAGAGGGAGAGCGGGGCGGCTTTTTAGGTTCTTTTCCACATGCATCATGACTCTTCAGGTGTGGTTTGAGCCCATGAGAAATAAGAGATTGAGACGAAATGCTCTCTTGGGCATGCATGCATGCAGCAGGTTCTGACTTTTGCTCCATATACACGTGCATGAATATGCTCTTACTTGCATGCATTGATATATATGCAGCCTCCATACCGTATATAGTAAAGTACTATACGTAAATTAAATGTCCCCGATATTCCTTTTTTTTTTTTAATTTCGTATAAATCCAGATCAGTCATCACAATCTGAACCAATATTAACGAGTCTTCATTTTTAAAAAAAAAAATTGCGTATTAATTAGTCCTCTAAAAGACCAAGAATATATAGCGACGTTAAGCTAATAATAGTCTCATTTCCAAAAGCAGAAATGCTACGTACGTATGCGCTGCTGCTTCTTCCGTGATCCAAGTTTACGGTCTTTATCCATATATAATAATTTTAGTGGTGAACGTATAAATATATATACGTATATATATACATGCCATGCAGGTTAGAGATGGTAATACCTTATACGATCTATGAACCCAATACTAGGGGTGTAACCGGTCCGGTCCGGTCTGGTTTTGGACAAAATCTTAGACCAAATCGGTATGACCGGTTTTGTATTTTTCAAAACCGATTACGCACCGGTTACTCTCCTAGACCGGTATTTCTGGTTTTACCGGTTTTCGGTCCGGTCCGGTCCTGTTTTCCAGTTTTTTTAAAATATAAATTTGATATTAGTATAATATTAGACTAATAGTAATAATATTAGACTATTAGTATAGCTATATAATACATGATCAATTACATTTTCATTTTTAAGATTAAACTTTTATTTTATACTAACATTATCTTATATATGATTATATTAATAGCATATGATCAAAGAAATTACAAATGTTTATATTTAAGATTAACATTTTATGTTATAATTTATAAATTATAGTATGAAATTATTTCATATATGATATATAATTATATTATATATATAAATTTCACATAAAATTATAAATTATATAAAACTTATATATTAATATATAAAAAATATTTTGTATAAAACTTATATATAAAATATTATTTTTTATATATATATTTTATCAACCGGTCCGGTCTGGTCTGAAAAATATCAAAACCGGAACCGGTCCGGTTCCGGCCGGTTTATAAAATTTGAGAACCAGTTCCAGACCGATTCGGTTAAAAACCAGTAAAACCGGTCCGGTTCGGTCCGGTTTACCGATTTTTCTGTTTAAATTTACACCCCTACCCAATACAAAATTATAAGCAAACTTGGATTTGATATAAATGAGTTTTGATCAAAACATATACTTGACGCGATAAAATATGATTAATAAACAAGTCAAGTATAGGTCAACTCACGAAACCGCAATCAAACAGCCCGTGTAACATAAATAAATTATATTTTTAAATTTTATAAACATGTAGTCTTATGTCTTTTTTCTTTTTTGGAATATGTGATATTAATATTAATATTTGAGTACTATGTTATATCTCAAAATATTAATTTTTTTTTGTTAGTATTTACTTTTATTTTATGAAAATATTACTTAATTTTCTTATATATGATTAGTTTGGATATTGATAATAAAATATACTATCATGAATTCAATTGCAATTGGGAATTATTTATATAGTTATCCTATATTATATATGAAATTATATTGATTGGGTTAAAAAATAAATATAAGGTTAGCTCAATCCATTTATATGAAACATGTCAAACGGGTTAAATTAAATGGGTCGTGTACAGGTTAACCTAATAAAAGTTAATTACCAAACAGGTTAAGCCGGTCGTATCGTGTCACTCGTTAATTAAACGGTTTGGGTTCGGATTTTAGAGTCTGACCCATTTAATTATATATACAGGTTAGGTTCGAGTTGATCCATATAGTGTAATACTCATAACTTGGCATGATACAAACACGATCCGCAAACACAAATTACCGACCCTAATGCAAGTCAGGCCATGCGCAGATAGATAATTAGTATCCCATGTCGATTGTCATGGTGTCATAGAAAGAGAAGGTCCAACATTGAACATGCATGCATGTAATTTGGAATTGTATGCACTCTTAAATTAAGCTAGGCGTTCATCTAATAATCGGCCTAGCTTTGTGTGGTTACCATACAGTTTTCAGTTTTCACGTGTTAATGATTTGGAATTAACTCGGAATATGATTGTTAGTGGTAAATTAATATTATATATTATACCAGTTGCCTGCCATGTGATAATTTGTTTGTGAGCTCACATGTTAAGCAGATTGAGGTGACCAGCTGGGAACGGCAAATGCCGGTTTGGGTTGGCAATATAGGTGGAGGTCGAAGACGTTTGTGATCTAAAAGTGGAGGACAATATTTCTACGATGACTAATTAAAAGTTTCCAACTACACATGATAATCACTGTGCCAACATGCATATATGCAAGGGTTCAGTGCACCTAATGGAATTAATTCGGTCTCTCTCTCTCTCTCTCTCTAGATCTCTCTCTGATCTGTGACAATATTATGATCTCTGTGCATGGAAGTCGTGATCTTTATTAATTAGGCCGTCGTTGAATGAGCTATACAGTCTAGTGCTAGCTTGATATTAATAGAAAGTCGTACTAAGATGGTTTTCAATCTTCCACATATAATAGCCATCTCATGAGGGTATGGAGCAAATTAATTAGAGGTTGAGTGCGAATATATAATATAACTACGTATACGTACGTACCAGCTTGCAAGGTTGTCGAGATCATGCATATATATTAATGTACGTACTTGGCAAATCAAAGTGATCCCGTGAAGAATATTTAAAAGGATGATCGCTCGATCGATTGTGTTTAGAATTTTTCTACAAATTAAGTAAATATATATATATATATATACACACTTCATTTTCTTATCTTTGGTCAATGATAAATTAAGTACTACTCATGCATGCATGCATATAGACGTCGTTTCCGCCAGTTTCGGGGATTTGGGTTCTATATATATATATATATATATATACGCGGGTTTGGCCATGTTAACTGTTAAGGAGTAGTACTACTACTTGAAAGCCTCATCATCCATGCAATTAATTAATTAGATCCACCTGATCATACACTAATTATTATATGGAACCAGGAAACCTTTAATTCCAGCTTTATGGTAAGGTCCAGTAGCAGTAGTACATGATTAATTCAATAACAATCCCCAGATCGATGCTTTAATTTCTCTCTCTCTCTCTAGATCAGAATTAGGCTAAAATCCTCGAAACACACTGTTAATTATAATGATCAAGATCCATCTCTTTGATCAATTGTATGCATGCATGGGATATTAATAAAACCCAAATTAAGGAAGAAATGCTAGCTAGCTGCATTTACTGTTTATTTTCTCATCCTCATGATGAACCTGCCTCGCTTTTTAGATCGAAACCATCTCCCATAAAGTCGTGCAGATCAACTTGTACCAAAATTTCCAGGAAACTCGATCACATTCAGACATGCATGATGTACCGCTGGCTAGCAGCTCCTTTGTCAGCTTAGAAAAAAAAAAAAAAAAAGCAGCTCCTTTGTTAATTCCCCGGGGAAGATGCGTACGTAGCCGCACCCTAATATTTCGCAACCATACCTTGACTTCATCATGTTTTTTTTATATCGCACGTACGTCATAAAACAGTTTTCTTGTTAGCCAAATCAGCACTTGTTGTCGATGATTTCCGTGGTTCGATCTTTTCTTAGTTTCAAAAATAAATGTCGAACATATCGTCCAATTCTGGGATTTATAAGTATATTTTCCTGTCACGTTTCTCATGGTTGATCATGATGTTTGATGAATTCCCCTATTTCACTTTGTTGTCAAATCAAAATACGTACCGTGCGGTGCGTGTCAAATATCATAATGTATAGTCCCGACACAAAACTAAGAGCATGGGAAAATCCCTTTTTTCGTTATGGAAGATGGGCAAGCAAATATGATATCATAATTGATATGTATAGGCTTGCATGGCTAGCTAGATTAAATTGTTGACTTTATACAAACATCATGTTATATATATATATATATGGTCAAATTCATCATCTTTTGGTCATGTGTTTATAAGTTCATGCATTTATCCGCACGAATAAGATCATGGGCTAATGCATGAACTGATTAAATTGGAATCAGATTTTCTAAGATAATCTATGAATAGATCATTTATTATTTATTTGCCTATTTCTTTTTATGATAAAAATATATATATTGATGTATCGCATTTTGGATAACTGTTCATTTAAGTAGTTAACTTAATAAATTATTTAAAATATGTCGTCTCGATAAATTATATGATTAAAAACTACAAAGACGTTTTAAAAATAAAAAATGATAATATAAGCCGAACATAATTAGCTAGGATAAACATTTCGGCTTAAATGATTCTCATTGTGTTGGATGGGCTATCTTTGAGCTGGGCTGAAATTATTCATCTAGTGTCATCGGTTACGCGTGGGATGGCTTAACCAGGCCCAGGAGATAAGGCCCATGTTCAAGCCCTTTTTATTCTTCTAGGTTTGAATTTTTGAACGTTACATTCAAACAAAGACGAACACGGGGGGGAGAAGATCAAGGGCAAGAAGCGCTGGAAGAAGAGGAAGTTCGAATCGCTTCTCTAATCGAAAAATGCCCCAACATGCGAGTCCTCCGCCAAATCCACGCTCGCCTCTTCACTCGCTCCCTTCCTATCTCCACCCTCTCCTTCGCTCTGTCCAAAATCGTGGCCTTCTGCGCTCTCTCTTCCATCGGCGACATCGACTACGCGCGCCGAGTTTTCTCTCGTATTCCGAACCCGAGCATATTTTCTTGGAATTCCATGATAAGGGGCTGTTCCCTAGTCGAAAACCATTCAAGGGAGTCCGTGTACTTTTTCAGAAGATTGGTTAGGAGAGGCTACCCGTGTCCGAACACGTTTACCTTAGCCTTTGTTCTCAAGGCGTGTTCGATTATATCGGCATGTGAAGAGGGTCTTCAGGTTCATACGCGTGTTTTTCGATCTGGGTTTGGTTCGAGCCCATTTGTTCAGACCGCGTTGGTAAATTTCTATGCGAAATGCGAAGAGATTGAGCTTGCGAGGATCACGTTTGATGAAATTCCTGATAAGAATTTGGTTGCATGGAGTACGATGATTAGTGGGTATGCAAAAGTTGGTTTGGTTAATGAGGCATTAGGTCTTTTCAGGGAAATGCAAAAGGCGGGGGTTGAACCAGATGAAGTTACTCTGGTGAGCGTGATTTCTGCTTGCGCTGGAGCAGGTGCTTTGGATATTGGTAGATGGGTTCATGCATACATGGAGAGGCAGATGATTGATATTGATCTTGAACTGAGTACTGCACTTGTTAATATGTATGCCAAGTGTGGGTGTATCGAAAGAGCAAAGAAAGTCTTTTGTGAAATGCCTGTGAAAGATGCGAAAGCTTGGAGCACAATGATTGTGGGGTTGGCAATTCACGGGCTTTCTGAGAGTGCTTTGGAGACCTTTTCCAGGATGGAAGAAGCCAAGGTAAATGATATGAAGACTAGGTTTAGCTAGATCCTTGAGGTACAAATTAGCTTACGCATGCATAAGAGGCTCATATCCAAGGCCTTACCTTACTAAGGTAGTCCTTCTGTTGTGATGCCTCCGCTTCAGTCCATTACGCATGCGTAAGAGGTCATATCCAAGGCCTTACCTTTTCCTAAGGTGGTCCTTCTGTTGCGATGCCACCGCTTCAGTCCAATTGTGAACTTATTAGACAAAGACATTAGTTTATTGAAAAAAAAAAATCTTAAGATTTGTTGGGTTTTCTTTAGGTTGCATAGAGTTCAAAGTCGTAATGTCGGGACTTAATTTTTNTATGTTATAATTTATAAATTATAGTATGAAATTATTTCATATATGATATATAATTATATTATATATATAAATTTCACATAAAATTATAAATTATATAAAACTTATATATTAATATATAAAAAATATTTTGTATAAAACTTATATATAAAATATTATTTTTTATATATATATTTTATCAACCGGTCCGGTCTGGTCTGAAAAATATCAAAACCGGAACCGGTCCGGTTCCGGCCGGTTTATAAAATTTGAGAACCAGTTCCAGACCGATTCGGTTAAAAACCAGTAAAACCGGTCCGGTTCGGTCCGGTTTACCGATTTTTCTGTTTAAATTTACACCCCTACCCAATACAAAATTATAAGCAAACTTGGATTTGATATAAATGAGTTTTGATCAAAACATATACTTGACGCGATAAAATATGATTAATAAACAAGTCAAGTATAGGTCAACTCACGAAACCGCAATCAAACAGCCCGTGTAACATAAATAAATTATATTTTTAAATTTTATAAACATGTAGTCTTATGTCTTTTTTCTTTTTTGGAATATGTGATATTAATATTAATATTTGAGTACTATGTTATATCTCAAAATATTAATTTTTTTTTGTTAGTATTTACTTTTATTTTATGAAAATATTACTTAATTTTCTTATATATGATTAGTTTGGATATTGATAATAAAATATACTATCATGAATTCAATTGCAATTGGGAATTATTTATATAGTTATCCTATATTATATATGAAATTATATTGATTGGGTTAAAAAATAAATATAAGGTTAGCTCAATCCATTTATATGAAACATGTCAAACGGGTTAAATTAAATGGGTCGTGTACAGGTTAACCTAATAAAAGTTAATTACCAAACAGGTTAAGCCGGTCGTATCGTGTCACTCGTTAATTAAACGGTTTGGGTTCGGATTTTAGAGTCTGACCCATTTAATTATATATACAGGTTAGGTTCGAGTTGATCCATATAGTGTAATACTCATAACTTGGCATGATACAAACACGATCCGCAAACACAAATTACCGACCCTAATGCAAGTCAGGCCATGCGCAGATAGATAATTAGTATCCCATGTCGATTGTCATGGTGTCATAGAAAGAGAAGGTCCAACATTGAACATGCATGCATGTAATTTGGAATTGTATGCACTCTTAAATTAAGCTAGGCGTTCATCTAATAATCGGCCTAGCTTTGTGTGGTTACCATACAGTTTTCAGTTTTCACGTGTTAATGATTTGGAATTAACTCGGAATATGATTGTTAGTGGTAAATTAATATTATATATTATACCAGTTGCCTGCCATGTGATAATTTGTTTGTGAGCTCACATGTTAAGCAGATTGAGGTGACCAGCTGGGAACGGCAAATGCCGGTTTGGGTTGGCAATATAGGTGGAGGTCGAAGACGTTTGTGATCTAAAAGTGGAGGACAATATTTCTACGATGACTAATTAAAAGTTTCCAACTACACATGATAATCACTGTGCCAACATGCATATATGCAAGGGTTCAGTGCACCTAATGGAATTAATTCGGTCTCTCTCTCTCTCTCTCTCTAGATCTCTCTCTGATCTGTGACAATATTATGATCTCTGTGCATGGAAGTCGTGATCTTTATTAATTAGGCCGTCGTTGAATGAGCTATACAGTCTAGTGCTAGCTTGATATTAATAGAAAGTCGTACTAAGATGGTTTTCAATCTTCCACATATAATAGCCATCTCATGAGGGTATGGAGCAAATTAATTAGAGGTTGAGTGCGAATATATAATATAACTACGTATACGTACGTACCAGCTTGCAAGGTTGTCGAGATCATGCATATATATTAATGTACGTACTTGGCAAATCAAAGTGATCCCGTGAAGAATATTTAAAAGGATGATCGCTCGATCGATTGTGTTTAGAATTTTTCTANAAGGCCTTACCTTACTAAGGTAGTCCTTCTGTTGTGATGCCTCCGCTTCAGTCCATTACGCATGCGTAAGAGGTCATATCCAAGGCCTTACCTTTTCCTAAGGTGGTCCTTCTGTTGCGATGCCACCGCTTCAGTCCAATTGTGAACTTATTAGACAAAGACATTAGTTTATTGAAAAAAAAAAATCTTAAGATTTGTTGGGTTTTCTTTAGGTTGCATAGAGTTCAAAGTCGTAATGTCGGGACTTAATTTTTTCCAACTTATCGTAAATGGTCCTTTTGATTTCTCTTCAGGTGAAGCCAAACCATGTAACGTTCCTTGGTGTTTTATCTGCATGTGCGCATGGTGGACTAGTTTCAGAAGGTAGGAAACATTGGTCAAGCATGCTTGAATCCAGAATTGAACCATCAATGGAGCATTATAGTTGTATGGTTGATCTACTCTGTCGAGCTCACCTTGTTGACGAGGCTTGCAATCTTGTTGAAGACATGGCCATTCCACCCAATCCAGTGATTTTACGAACGTTACTTGTGGGTTGCAAGAAGAATAAGATGTTGGATAGAGGTGAAATTATAGCTGAGCAGCTTCTTGAATTAGAACCACTAAATGCAGAGAACTTTGTCCTCCTCTCAAGTTTGTATGCATCAGTTTCTCAGTGGGAGAAGATGAGCCGCATTAGAAAGAAGATGAAGGACAAAGGCATTAAGGCGGTTCCTGGGTGTAGCTCCATTGAGGTTGATGGATTTGTGCATGAGTTTGCGATGGGTGACCAGTCCCATCCTGAGACGGAGGAGTTAACAGAGATTCTGAGAGATATTTCTGAACAGGTTCGTGATTTTGGGCACAAACCATTCATTTCAGATGTACTGCACAAGGCAGCTTGATGAAGAGAAGGAGAGTGCCCTTGGCGATCATAGTGTGAGAATAGCCACTGCTTACAGGCTATTAAAGACTAAAATACCAACAGTAATTTGGGTAGCAAAGAACCAAAGGGATTCGTGGGGACAGTCATGGCACCTGTTCTTGTAGGAATTTCTGGTGAACTTCAATCTTTTGGAGCAGTAACACTTGCCCTGGGAGGTGAAGGAGTTCTGATTTAATTTACGGCCGTTAGAAAAGTGAAATACACCTCATATTAGGACTTTGTCTGAGGTACACTTGCTTACCAAGCCATTGACAGAAAGCGAGATAGCTATTAGTGAACAGAGTTGTATTGAGAACTGGTTATTATTTAAGAGAAGGCTGTGTGGAACCAAGAATGCAGCATCCACTGACAAAAGCATTTCGAGTGCTGAGTAGCATTTCCTGATCTCTTGCAATAATTTATGTCATGGTTAAGTTGATTTTCTTTCTCTCTCTTTTTTTCATTTTATTCCAATTTTCATGTAAATGGGCAACAAGAAACTAGATATTTTTGTTGCATGGATTAGTTCATTCCACAAGTTTATTCCGTGCCGTGGACATGTTTCTTGTTCTTTTTACTTTTGTTCGTTATGCATCAGTGCTACCAGGTAAGTTTGATCCCAGTTTTGAGAAGCCTGAGCCTGGCCACAGAATCAGTGTTTTAGGAAACCAAGTCATTTTGTCCCTTAATGGACCTCGTTTTTCTTGCTAATGTATGTAGGCAAGCCATCGCATTTTACTTGCATAGAACATTGCTGTGCCTCGATCATCTATTCGGAGGGCAACGAACAATCTTTAAGGTAAGTTTCTATCATGCATTACAAAAAATAATAATAAAAAAATCAGGTTGCAGCAAGAGATACTTCAGGCTTCGTGCCCAAGAATCCAAGCTCCACGCTCTCCAAACAAGTGGAAGTCCCATCATAGACAGTAGAATTAAGCTCAAAGAGTAGAGATTCATTTCCATCTACAATGCCATTACCACTATGGTTAACATATGGTCCGAATATGTTGACGACAAGGAGAAAAGGTGGCTAAAGAATCGTCATCAACAAAATAAGACAGTGAGAATTGACATGTTTTGAGAGGTGAATCACTGCCTTGCATGAAGATACATTTGGGTACAACTGCTTTATCCACTACCATTAGAGGATATTAAAAATATAAGGATCTTTATTAAAGAGAACAACAAACATAGATCGCCCGAGTTATTCCACTGCAAGAGCTCTTCCTCTCTGCAGTGCACTTTCACCAGCAAAAACTCGTGCCCTTCTAACCCTGGCCCCGCTCCCAAAATAATGGGTAGGGCTCTAATTGACATATCATAATATTGAACCACTTAGACTTGGATCTCTAGAGACCATCTGTAAAACTCTTCTTTTGGGACCGGTATGTTAAATATAACCAAGCCGGTGGCATCGTCATAGTTGAAATTGGTCTCTGCATTGTCGACTGTGCACTTCAATGGACGCTGGGAAGAGTAAGCACCAAACCGTCCACATCCCCGAACTTTGACGGCAATTGTTGCAGTTGGAGATCGGTTCTCACTGAGAGAAGTGGTCAGCTCTGATGACACTTCACCATCAAATAGCTCAGGTTTCCTGTCTGAAGTCAAATGGACCTCAACCTGCTCCACAGCACCGCCACTGTTGAACATGTCCAGCAGGCCTATTGGCGCAAATGAAATGCTGGATGTGATTTCCTACATCACAGAGACTCGGTAAATTCAGTATGTTTTTTCGCAGAGCAGCCTAAGGGGAAAAAAGAAAGAAAAAAAAGAAAGACGAATTGAAGGGTGTCCATAAAGACTTACCTTAAGCGGACAATAGTGGAAAAGTTCATACTCAAGAACTTTGAGTGTCACCGGCACTGAAGCACCTTTTGGCATCCGAACCACTTCTCCTGAAATACAAAAAAGTAAAGTTGTTTACAACCTTTCATAATGTTGTAACACTAGAAGTTTTACCATGACTTCCTCATGCTGAGAAAATATATGAGCCTGGGTTAATATATATCTTGAGTATTATTTTAAACATTCTAATGCAGAACTATTCTTTCATATCGATTTAAAGTTGATCACCCACAATTTTATATCTGCTGCTTACTTTCCATGGCGCACAGGCAATTGTTCTGCAAAGACACTAGTAAAAAATTGTAGGCTTGAAGAAAGAAAATTTCACCTGATCTATGGGCATAAACTAGTGTCTCCCCATTCCAATTGGCACCAGCAACTTGAGCCATGAGTTCAACATCAGCAGCTCGGATAGAACCAGTAAGGGTTCCAGGAGATGCATCATGGATACGGGTCTTCTTCTCAATCTTGCACCATCCAGCTCCTTGGCAGTTGAACACGCCAACTACTCCGGAACATTTGTTCACATTCCATACTTTGAGCAAGCTGCAACATAAAATTGTTTGAACAAGCTTTTTTTGGCAAAGCTCCATGTTTAAGGAGTGGAATGGGTGATGGAAACATGTAACAAACCTGGTCCCATCTCTAGCTGGATCAGCAAAGAGACAGTCACGGGTGGGTCTACCAGGTAGCTGGGCACGGAGAACTGAACCATCAGGGAGGACCAGTTTCTTCAGAAGTTCAAAGTTGTGATTGCCAGGTTTATCACTGTAAGAAAGAAGACAAATAAATATTTAGTGATAAAAACCTTATTTTGATCGTGTTATAAACAATGCAAAAGTAATCATATTACAACATATAACATCGGTATTTTCATATATAGAAAAATAATCCTATTACCTAACATAGATAGGGCATCCACCAATAGCACGAGCTGCACCATGATAATCTGCTGCTGGGTGTAGACTCTGCAAAAAAAGATTCTTTGATCAATATTTAAACGTTTTGTAATGACAACAGATTTAAAGCATCACAAGTTTCCAAGAATCACCGGTCAACGTCAGCTTAAACTAATCAGGACTCAGACTTGATGAACAAGAAAATGAAGGCATAAAATGATTGATTTTTACTTACATGGAACATATCCCAGTCAGTTTGCATAAATTCTCCGAGGAAGAGGGAATTGTAAGCAACAGATGAAATATGGATGGTATGGGAAGCAGGGTCCCGAGGGTAAAAGTCATCGGAAGCTCGCACAATTGCAGTCTGCTTGGCACTGTAGATCCCATCATTGTTGTGACACATGCACGAAATGCATCCATTGTCGGGGAAGTTTCGACCAATTGACGCCTCAAGGGCCTGGTGGTAGCTACGTGTAAGAGAAACTCTTCCACCGTGGCCAGCACCAAGAGTCTCAATAATGCTTTGCACGTCAACTTTTACTCCATCTATCCCACATGAAGCCAAGTAAGCATGAAGCTCGTTATAGAAGTTGAAAACCTTCTTCGGATGCACCAGTCCCAGGCCATGAACAGCCAAACTGTCCATGACTATGTCCGGTTGATTGCCTAGTACACCAGGGGACTGCACTGGGTATGCAAGAGCAGTGTCGTAGTGCTCCATACCAGAAGCCGCTGGCTTCACCCCACCCCAGTAACCAGCCAGAGCATGCCAGACATACACATATCTGTGTCCCAGCAAACAATAGAAATAGAGCTGATGAGTAAAATATTCTTTCCTTTCTAAAGGAATAAAAACAAATCCAATTTCAATATTTTCTTGCAGCCATAGCAATTAAAATGTTGACCTTCCAAGTTATTGAATTCAAGAGACCACAGAGATTGAACCATTCTTTGACCAATATTATAATTTCATATTTTTTTGATATATTGCTTCTTGCTAACACATTTTCTGTTCTGAATTACCAATGTAGGAATAGTAACTGGCAATCGAAGAGATATTTTTCAAATCTCCTTAATCATAGTTGATATTAAAGCAAAGAAAATGAAATTTTTAGTTGAGTAGCTATAATGTGTGCAAAGGCAAACACAGAAAGTTTAAAATAAAAAAAAAAAGTCAGATTTAACCAATGCAGGTAAGATTGTGGCTAAGAGATATTGTATCTAGACCAGGTCATATAGGAGAATTATTTACAGCTCTTTAATCTATTGTCTGGGATGATACAAGTGATATGCCACAATGCTAGCAGAATACCAAAAGATTAACTAGGCCGACTTACTTGACATTGTGACGTTGCTTGGATTCATCTACAACTTGCTTCAAGCCTGAGACCTGTTCATTGCTCTGGCCATTCTTTTGGAATTTTCCATTCTCCTTTATTCCAGTCAGCCTACTTGCAAACCTGCATCCAATAATTGGTCAATGAATCAGTAACCGACTGCTTTGATTAGGACAAATAGCACAGGAGGGGGAAAAGTGGATGCAAAAGAAAAATGACAATAGGAGCCATCCAACTTGTACTATACAGTCTATACTATGGTATGCACATGCATTCAGCAACAGCCTGATCTAAGGCCAAACTTCAAGATAAACTTCAGCCTTTAGGTAGAGTCCTCAACTAATATATCTGTGTGAATCACTTGTGGGACATCGAATATGATCTGGGCGTATTGCTTAGAAAGATTTCTAAATCCCCATGCCACTCCATCCACAGGTTGATGGTGTCAGCTATTCACATGAGTGGAAGACATTGTCTAAAACTTCAACAGGAAAACAAACATAGATACTGAATGGGTTAAAACTCCCTTGTTTACATTTCAACTTCGTGGTCTAACATGAAGTAGATGTATAGCAGTAATACATTGAGGAAAACACTGAGATGATCAGCTGTCCTTAGAAGTTCAACAGACATTAACCTAGAAACTACTTATTGTTAAAACTTCATGACGAGTTTTCTCGTTACAGCTAATTATTGTTAATAATTCAATTCTTCACGGGTCACCTATATTGCATGGCATTGATGAGAACATGGCAAAATGAATGGAAAAATGATCCAATATGAAGAGTTCCTTATTTGGGGGAAAACAAGAAAAGGAAATTAATAATGTTTATATAGCAGTTCACTCAAAGTGTGCAAACTCGGTATGTGTGTGTGTGTGTGTGTGTGTGAGAGAGAGAGAGAGAGAGAGAGAGTGAGAGATCTTACTGTGCTCCTTCTTGTACAACGGTATCAGCATCCTTGGGTTTATTTTCAATCTGTTGCCAGCCATCATCTATGATTAGGAATCTTGGAGGCGTCCCTCCTTCGATTAAACTGCAATTATTCCAGAGTACAACTCAGTGACTGATAGTATATGCCCGTTGTTTTTGAAATTTCAAAAACAGGTATTTCAAAGAAGCTACATCCTCTGCAGTAAATTACCTTTTAAGCCCTTCTTCAACACCCTCAGCGGTGACATCAGTATAGAAAGCATCCCAAGTGCACCAGCCAAACCAGTCAAGGAAAGAAGGCAACTGCATTCACCAGCACAAGAGTATTATCAGATTTATCCGGACATAACTGCATATATTATAATTTCATGGACCCACTTGCTTTTCTATCAACCATTTATCTAATTTTCAATAATTTCTGCACTTGCAAAGTTTTGCGCAATAACAATGGGCTATAAACAAACAAAGAGAGGTGTTCTTACCTTTTTCTTCTCTCGATGAAGAAAAGTTTGCA
This sequence comes from Pterocarya stenoptera, assembly GCA_003123785.1. NCBI lineage: Eukaryota > Viridiplantae > Streptophyta > Magnoliopsida > Fagales > Juglandaceae > Pterocarya > Pterocarya stenoptera. The sequence goes on along the minus strand of QEOT01008751.1, from coordinate 24,904 downwards.
TGTGTTTTTCAAGAGCCCTGTTTAAATAAAAGCAATTAAGGAATCATGACTCATTGTCCAGAAAGGAGGAAGAAAACAGTCTCTTAATTCAAGATCCTTCTAATAGTTCATCCATAGAAAAGCTTAAAAATACCTAGCGTTTCAGTATCTTAAAAAGAAATCTAAATGCAGGAGAAGAAAATCATTCAAGGGACTTTAAAGGACTCACTTTACAGCCTGGGTGATTACTTCAAAGGGATTAGTTCCAGCATGCATGTATACCAGGTGAAGGCCTTGATTTGTCTCAACAGCAGTATCTCCTGCAAAACCAAATCACACACCACAAAAAAACAAGTCGTTTCGGTTCTTTCGGACTCTATCCTTTCTATTTGTTCCCCAAATGCTCTAAACTCCATTAAATCGATTCATTTGAATGATAAAAGTCATCGGTGGTTTCTCCAGCCTGATTGTGTTTGCATTAGAGACAGCTCCACCCCGCATAGGAATGGTCAGTCTCCTTCTTTAGCGGCGTTTGGGATGGGACTAGATATAGCCCTAAATAATGGCATGATGGGGAAGGTATGCAGTGCCTACTTCAGATACTTTTTGATGGCCTTAATCAACTCACCACTCTCGATGCAAATCTCAATCTCATTCTTGTCGTTGCCCTGCAGAGCAGCACGGAACTGGCCTTCAAGGAGTGGGAGGAAGACTGTGTATATCGTTGGGGTGTCATCTTGCTTGCCTCCCTCGGTTTCATCTTTGCTTTCTACAAGCATGAATTGAGTCTCAAGAGGAACGTCTCTCCCACATGTCCCCATTCTTTGAGTCATCCACCACAGCTTGAATCGGAAACAACACATGAATCGGAGACCCCTGTAACAAAGTCATTGTGAAATTTTAACATACTTGGGACTTAAAAAATAAACTATGGCACTGCGATACACACACAAATTAAGGTTAACTTGATAATAGGCGAATAACCAAATTCCAAAACCAAACTCTGCTACATGGTAAATGCTAGTGGAGTTGGCTAAAAGCATGCAGATCAGTAGCAGCAGAGTGACTTTTTGGAGAGTAGCAAATGGATAAAACTCATGGATGCATGATGGTAAATTATCAAAGAAGAATAACTTACTCTAAAGCACCCATAGGAAATACATGGAGGCTTTTGCTATGGGGAGCCGTGGCACCAATGAAAGCACCAGCGACAAGCCCCAAACCTGAACCCGGAGTCAGCACAATATTATCAGGCACTCCAGTCAGTATTGTCTTCTCATGAACCACAAGGTTCCCATTGCTGATGGAGATCTTCGGTGTGACCGTCATTTTCGAGCTCTCAGGTACTGTCCCACAAAATAAAACATCATCAATAATGGAACTAACATAGGCTAGAAACAAAGTGAACCTAACAGAAATGCAAGTTCAATGAAGTGAACGCTTACAAAAGTTCCTTCAGATAAAACAACTGGAGACACCACTAGAGAAGCTAAAGCTAATATCATGATTGAGCAAATAGAAGGACGACTTTTTTTTGCAACATTTAGGGACAATTACAATATAAGAGACTTCGATTAGAAAAAGAAAAAGAAACGAAAAGAAAAGGCAAGAAATTAATATAAGAGACAAGAAACTTGTGACAAGAGGACCCGTTGGTCAAAGGAAAGGGCAGGTCCGAACCTAGGGGCTAGTAACTCCCACGTAAGCTTATCTGTATTCTCGGATTTTTGACACGTGACTTCTTCAACGGAGCAGGGATCCACATGCTAATAGGGATCCTTTCTAAACGTGATTTCCATGATGGAGGGATCCACCCCAATGGCCTTAAAGATGCAGTCTTGAGCATTTCCACCTCTCGAAACGGCTCAAAAACAAAAACTACAAAATTATAAACGTATTATATACGTTCGTTCTCTTTGTTCGTTGTTTTTTTTTTTTTTTTGAAGTCACGTGAAACAAGGCATAAGTTGTATGATTTTTGCAAAGATTAGTAAATATAAACTGGCCCCACGTAACATTCGAACCTAGATAGCTAAAAGCCTAAAACCCTGGAATGTCCAATTAATTACACCTTTTTTCCAACTATTTCCCAAAAAGATCTTCCGTCTTCCCGTTGGTGCTAATTGCGTAATTTAAAAGAAGATCAGGCAGTTTCAAGAAAAATATGAAAAGACAATCACTAAACCGAAGACACAAGTCAAAGCGTTAAAAAATAAAAGAGAAAAAAAAAAAAAGAGAAAGGAAGAGAGAGAGAGTAACGCTAGCTATATGTCTTAATTAGATAAGTTTTATCTAAGCCTTTTGTAAATGATGAAATTTTACTAATAAAGAATCATATTTTTTTACATTTCTTGTAAGTGGGATCTTTTTTTTTTTTTTTTATAAAGAATTGATCGAATTTATCTATTTAGAGCTTTTTAAATCATTTCTCAAAACAAACAGGGAAACGATTTTGAGCAGAGCCATGGGTGGACCACAGCCTTCTCTTTCCACTCTCGAGTCTCCACTTTAAACTTTAGAAGGAAGGAAAGCTTTTCGTGTCACCAAGACACACGAGACAAAACAATCCATTGAGAGCTACGCAAAGATGTAAGGGAAATAAAGTTATCTAGGAAGAGGGGGAGCATCAAAAGTTTCGAATTGTTCGCTTGCACAAAGAAAAGAGCTCGGCCCACCATCTCCACATACGGACAGATTACGACCGCAAAAATAAAATATAATTCTCAATCAACATGAAGCTGGTGACTTTTGTTTCCTTTATTTCGTTTTAGTTTTACGGATGGAGAGTTCCAGAGAGGAACAGAGATCACGATCGGAGTTTAAAGGAAGAAATTTACAGAGTATGGACTAAATTTGCAAACTTTCAGCTTAGAACAGCGTGTATTAATTGATGATGTATTAACATAGAATTATTGAGATATGTAAGTTATCTGATATCGTCCATGCGTGCGTCGTGGTCTGCGAGAATATTGAGGCAAAGAACGAAAATCCGGAGCTATTCGAGGGGATGTTCTTCATTAACGGTATCTTAAGAAGCCTACTAGAGTTCAGATTGGTGCAAGAACAACCATCTTAGCATGCACGCAGCAAACAGTACGTCAAAACAGTACTCTATCCATTCACCTCCTCAACTCTTCGAAGTTTGGATTCCCTTTCGAAACAGAACGAAAGGATCAATGTGGTCATTAAGTATCCAAAATCAAAGAAAATCTCAGAAAACTGGCGAGAGAGACTCAAGTTTCAGAAGGAATCCCTCAGAATTTTCTCAATTGTCAAGCAAACGCCCTTCGTAATCAACGTAATGGTTAAAAAATTATCGGCCACCGCAGCGCTACAGGCTACAGCTCGAATAGCACAAAACAGAAGGAACAAAAGCTTTAATTACTCAACAAGTTCACCAAAGATATTCGCTAAAACTCACCAGGTAGATCCCTCGCCGCTGCGCCGAAACCTACGGTCTTGACTCCCAAAGAAGGGGCAAGGACTTTCTCCTGTAAGCGAGAGATGTAGAGAGATAAAGAGCGCTTAAAACACAGAAATCCAGAGAAATTATCGCTCAGCGGAAGAAGAAGCGCATTCCACGAAGAAATGCCTCTTCTAATGCCCTGTAAAGTGTAGGGCACGAAGGCAACGATTAGTAAAAGGATTTGTAATTTTGTATCTCACGACTCAAACCGAAATGAGGTGGGAGAGAGGAAGAAGCAGGTTTATATACTATGTCGAGCGTTAAACTTCGAACATGTTCGAACGTTTGCAGATCGTGACACCTGGAGTTTAGGCTACTGATCGGGGTTCTCCTCTAGTCCCTCCTTCTTCTTTCTTCTTTTTTTTTTTTTTTTCTTCTTTCTTTTTTTTTAAAGGTCCTCTAGTCTATATATCATATCCTCCTCTTAAACTATGTAGATATTTTACAACTCGTTTGTTTTTATAAATTTATTAAATTTATTTAATTTAATTATTATAATTTTTTAAAATTTTTACATAAAATGAAATAAATTTTTTAAATTTTAAAATAAAAATAATATTAAAAAAATATATTTTAACAATATTTAATTTTAGATCATGACATCTGGAGTTTAGGCTATTGATCGGGGTTCTCCTCTAGTCTTTTTTTTTTTTTTAAAAGTCCTCTAGTTTACACATCATATCCTCTTAAAATACGTAGATATTTTAGAACTCGTTTGTTTTTACACATTCTTTAAACATATCTCATTTTATCTCATCTAATCATTATAATTTTTTTAAATTTTCATATAAAATGAAATAAATAATTTAAAATTTTTAAATCTCAAAATAAGAATAATATTAAAAAATATATTTTAATAATATTTTATTTAACTTTTAATTTTAATCTCAATTCATATCATCTTATTTTATTTCTTTTATAAAAACAGAAGTTTTAATTTCTATATCTTTCCTTTACCTCGTATATTAAAGCGGCTATAGCACATGAACATGAATGAATAGTTGTTTTTGTTTGACACTTTCTTTTCTATTTATGCCCCTGTGTGGTTGGCTGTTGTTACAGTTTTGTCCCTCTCTCTCTCTCTTGTATTTTACTTTTCGGTTGTGCCCTTTTGTGAGCAACTGTTTTTGTTTGGTCCCTCCCATGTAATGACTGATCCACATTTCTTTTCTTTTTTTAGATATAAAAAGAAATAGAATGTGTTGGATGCTAAAGTATTTACCTCTGGTTTATTTTATGTTTAAAGGGTATTTTTGTCTCCAAATCAAATGTTTTATTATTCATATTCTAAATATTGAAAATATTTATCAATTGTATTTTTTCAAGACTCAAATGATGTGGATTTGTTTTTTAAAAAAAAAGTTTCCGAACCAAATTAATTTTGACTTTTGACTTTTGGGTTATCTTAATAATTAAAATTTGAATGATTATTTATTAGGTCCTTCATATTATATAAAATGATAGGATGAAAGTAATAATATATTTGAATTCTAAAATTGTTTAATGTTTCTACAGTTAGGTCTCAATTATAATGCTACTAAAAGGGTCATATAATTTTAGAATAAGTTGCCTTAGAATTAGACCAATTAGATCATAACACATGTTCTCCATACATTTGTTATTCATTGAGCATGGTTCCTGCTGCTGCCTTGCCCTTGAAGTTTTGTCAGCACTTATCTCTCTGAGTATACCGCCTGTCCTAACAAATCAATTACGGGATTGCTAGCTTGTTTTCGGCATCCACTTGGCTGACACCTTTATCCATAGTCTGAATCGAACCAAAATTATTCTGTCTTTATTATATCTTGACTAAGCAAAAAGAATAACGGCTCAAGTCAGGCAGGGAAATGTGCCTATGAAGTTCATTTGCCAGCAAGGATGGACCACTTGCATTATTATACAATAATGGCTCAAGTCTCCGAAATATTACACGCAATAAAAGATCTGGATCGTTACAAATAATAGTAATAATAAGTTATAACTAGTTGCTTTGAACCCAAAAACACCAAATTATCATCTCCCTCTGACCATGTCCACGCGTGTGCTCAAATGTCTCACGTTACTTCCACCGAGAATAATAGCCATTCGAGGAAGAAGATGCAGCACGTATTGAGGGGATCGAGGCAAAAAATGTTGGGGCACCGGGAAAGTGACCTACCTACGGCACAGTTTGACTGGTCCAGTCACAGCTCAACACGTCTGAAATCCACATCTGACGATAAACACCACCACTTATATATAGGAAGGAAAATAAAATGAATAAACATCCGCCGCACTGTGTTCAAATCCGTAGGGCCCGGCGCGGTCCCCAGGATGGTGCAGCCGAATTCGCGCGTCTTTCCGGTTGGGTGAAATTTTAAATTAAACTAAGCAAAACACGGCATGTGGGGCCCGGACACGTCATCTTTGACTGGGTCAGAATCAGATATTTAGCGTTGCTGTGGTGTCTGGAACTCTATCCTCCGAGTTACTGTTTCCTCCTGGGGAAAGNTTTTCAAGACTCAAATGATGTGGATTTGTTTTTTAAAAAAAAAGTTTCCGAACCAAATTAATTTTGACTTTTGACTTTTGGGTTATCTTAATAATTAAAATTTGAATGATTATTTATTAGGTCCTTCATATTATATAAAATGATAGGATGAAAGTAATAATATATTTGAATTCTAAAATTGTTTAATGTTTCTACAGTTAGGTCTCAATTATAATGCTACTAAAAGGGTCATATAATTTTAGAATAAGTTGCCTTAGAATTAGACCAATTAGATCATAACACATGTTCTCCATACATTTGTTATTCATTGAGCATGGTTCCTGCTGCTGCCTTGCCCTTGAAGTTTTGTCAGCACTTATCTCTCTGAGTATACCGCCTGTCCTAACAAATCAATTACGGGATTGCTAGCTTGTTTTCGGCATCCACTTGGCTGACACCTTTATCCATAGTCTGAATCGAACCAAAATTATTCTGTCTTTATTATATCTTGACTAAGCAAAAAGAATAATGGCTCAAGTCAGACAGGGAAATGTGCCTATGAAGTTCATTTGCCAGCAAGGATGGACCACTTGCATTATTATACAATAATGGCTCAAGTCTCCGAAATATTACACGCAATAAAAGATCTCGATCGTTACAAATAATAGTAATAATAAGTTATAACTAGTTGCTTTGAACCCAAAAACACCAAATTATCATCTCCCTCTGACCATGTCCACGCGTGTGCTCAAATGTCTCACGTTACTTCCACCGAGAATAATAGCCATTCGAGGAAGAAGATGCAGCACGTATTGAGGGGATCGAGGCAAAAAATGTTGGGGCACCGGGAAAGTGACCTACCTACGGCACAGTTTGACTGGTCCAGTCACAGCTCAACACGTCTGAAATCCACATCTGACGATAAACACCACCACTTATATATAGGAAGGAAAATAAAATGAATAAACATCCGCCGCACTGTGTTCAAATCCGTAGGGCCCGGCGCGGTCCCCAGGATGGTGCAGCCGAATTCGCGCGTCTTTCCGGTTGGGTGAAATTTTAAATTAAACTAAGCAAAACACGGCATGTGGGGCCCGGACACGTCATCTTTGACTGGGTCAGAATCAGATATTTAGCGTTGCTGTGGTGTCTGGAACTCTATCCTCCGAGTTACTGTTTCCTCCTGGGGAAAGACAAGTTTTGACTCTCGAGAGTTGCATGTGACAGCTGTACGTTCATATACATCCTTTGCCATCTTTTAAGTATTATTTTCTTAAAATAAATCGTTAAATTACGTTATATTTTGAATCATACTTGTAAACAAATTACTGTTTTCTGCGCTCTTGTTTTCCCTAATAACCCATGCACGAAACAGAACCCCGATCGATCGAGTCGTACGTGCTAAATTAATTGCAAGTTCTTTGCGATGAACATTGTCCGATCCTATAGCATCTTCATTTCGGTATAAACAATTCATGTAGTTGAATTACCACTTCATCCAACTAAATTTCTCTCTGAACTAAGTAGGCTCCAGAAAATTAATAATGAATCTATTAATAAATTAATATGAAAAGATAAAGACATAAGCTCTGATCTCCACTGCGCGCATTTGTTAGAGAATTGATCATATGATCATGCATGCTATTATTTCGATAAGCTGCCTACGTACATATATATATATATATATAATCACATCAGCTGTACGTATTTTGTACCAATCCCTAATTAATATCTTCGTCGGATCTAAAATAAGCTTTGATTTGCAAAGCTCAAACATCCACAAGTCCAACTTCATAGCTTAAATATTGGATTCTACTAAATTAACCGAGTATGTATATATATATATTTATATATATTATTAATCTAGATTTTCAACGTGACCAAACAGCATCGATCCTCTTTATATATTGTACGTATATGAATGATGATGTCGTGTTCCAGCATATTTCGTATTCACAAGATTAGACAAATTAACTTGTAAGCGTTTAGCATAATTCTCATGCAGCATCGAATCATGATTCCAATTAACTGTCTTTCTACGTAACGTTTTTACGAAAATAACCCCCACCGAAACAGCTAGCGCGCGTCCATGTAATATTGCACGTCCGGTCCGTTTAATTAAGGTTGTCAATATAAGACACGATCCGTAAATCAATATAAACACGATACAAAGTTAGTAGGCTTAAGTTTGTATTAACGGATTAGGATTAAAATGGGTTGACCCGTTACCCGTTAATACATTATTTATAAACGGGTTAATCCGTTTTGAACCATTTTGATTTTATTTCAAAATTAAAAGTTTATTATTATTGAGTTGTAATATTGATATTTTTCAGTATGCTTATGTTTTTATAATTGGAATTATAATTTTAGACCTATACTCATATTTGTTATTGTAGGGTTTGTAATATTGGTTTTATTATATGTTAAAAGTTAAAAAATATTGATATTTTTATTAATAGATAGTCTTATTTTTTTTAAGATGTTGTGACTATTAATAAATATAGATTTTAAATTTTATGTGAAACTAGGGGTAGGCAGCAGGGGCCCGCCCCCTGCTACCCCGCCCCCATTTGCACCGTCCATGCTGGGGCGATGGGCAGATTGACCCAAGCGGGGCCCGCCCCTGCCCATTTTTAATATAAAAAAATTATAATTTTTAATATTTATATAAATATATTGTATAAAATATATACAATTTGTTAAAAACTTGAAGTTGAATTCAAGTTAATAGATTGCCTTGCCTAAGTCACATATTTCTTAAGTATGACTATTGTATTGCCTTAACCTTCTATATAATAGTTGACCTGGAAGGCCAAAACAATCCAAAATACAACTCTAATGAGTTTATATTTTTTTTTAATGTATAAATTTCAGTTTATAATTTAAATTATATTATAATTTGGGTCAAAAAAAATTTAGACCTAAAAAGTTTTGTAAACCTAATGTATCATTGGGTTGAGCAGGAGGCGGAGCAGGGTGCGGTTTCAACCCCACCCTCCGATACCGGGGCTGGAGACGGGGAGGGGTGCCAAAAAAACTTTTGAAAATGAGTATTTTCTAAACTATCACTCTGATATTTTGATAACATGTTTTGTTCTGACATTCTAAAATTAAATGTTTTGTTCTACGTTCTGAGCTCTGTAAGTGACTCATATTTACATATTAGTATATATTTTCTACTTACTGAGTTGTTGATAACTCACCTCTTATCTCCATAATATTTTTCAGATAATTTAAATGTTTCAGTTGAGGATCAAGATTAGGAAGCATGAATGAGATTAGTTCAGCACAGTGGATTAAGCACAAAAGGATGTCATGCAGGGGCAGAACTACCAAAATTTTTAAAATTTCATGAAAATTAGGTTTTAGAATGTGTTTTTATAAAGTAGACTATATAAAAATTAGTATTTAACCCCCCATTTTTTTTTTTTATAACTTGACCCCCTAACTAAATTTTCTGGTTCCGTCCCTGATGCCATGGTTATTAGAGAATTTTATTCAATAAATTTGTTGTATTCTAATGACGTGGTATGTTGAGCGGCTGACGTTTATATTAAGACTTTGTGGTTTTCATAGTTAATTATTTGGAATAATTAATTTAAAACAGTGAGATTTATGTGTAATTGAGAAATTAGAATTTATATATGTACTGTAAAATATGATTTTAAGTGAAAGATAATAACTCTCTAACCCATTTGGATATTAGATGTTACATGTCAAATTCAAATTAACCTATATAATTAAATATTCATAATTTGATACGATACAAACACGACCCAAAAAATATAATTTACCATCCCTAATTTTAGTATAGCTATTTGGCTATTGTGCAGTGCGAGGATGTAGCGGCCCTCCACGTCCTACCATTGACGATATAACGCGTGTACGGTCAAGAACGAGGCAAGGGTGACTTTGTGCATGCAGGAATGATTAATATAACTTGTTTTTATTGATGGAAGGTTTATAGTTTATACAGACTGAAAATAAGCCACGTACGTACTCGGCAATCATTTTTAGTGCCATTTAAAACCACTTAATAGTTTATACTTATCAAACATTAATGCAATCGGATACTTCGGAGTTTTGCGATGCATATATTGAACCCTTGACCGCTCGATTTTCAGTATTATTATTATTATTTTTTTTTTAAAGTTTTATGGTCGGACGGACGTCGATCGTTAAAATATTGTGGCCGGGTACGTGTCACATGCCTGTGTGGATAAGGGCGAAAGATTACTAATTTATATACCGCCGATAATGAAATATCGTGGCCTACGTACCATGCCAATACACAGACTAATTAATTCGCGGGTTCAAACTTCAATCATATCATCAAATTAATTAGTACCTTAATTATTGTGATGATATTTTTACATAACTACCAACAATAATATTAATAAGAATAACTGCTTCTTGATAGCTTCAAATTAATCGCACAAGATATTGCAATTTGCTCGTGATTGTGATCTGCGTGGGATTGCAATAATACATTCAGTGACAGTACACTTCGTACAGTCTCTACCATAATTTATTTCAAAGCCATATCCAGCCATATGCATACATGTTGAAAGGGCAAGCTCAACAATACTTGACAGTGAAAGCAAACACAATAGAGCGTTGACATCTATGTATATATGTATAGAGAAGTGATAGTTACAGCCGTGAGTGCGCAAGCGCCGCACAATTACTTTTAAAAAAATGAATATATATAAGATCCAAATTAAAAAAAAAAATTAATTTTTTAATAGTGAACTACATTCTTTTTCAAAGCGACTGCACGACTCTTGCATACTCTACGACTACATGTAGCATTACTCATACTTATATACAGTATAAAAAATAATATTTACGGTTTTAAAGTGTGTAAATTTTATACCCTTTAATAAATAAATAAAAGTCAATTCTTTTAATGATGGATCATTTTTTTTTCATAAAAAAACTTGTGCTTATAAAGTTTAACATTACTCATTAGTATAAAGTTCATCTACTTCGAGATCACTTTTACAGCTGTCCTACTACACTTTGGCGATCTCTTTCCATAGTATTTATTTATTTATTATTTGTTGTCGTATTAAAAAAAATAATAAAAGAATAATAACTGAAAAACAGACAAAAAACAAACAAACAAACAGGTTGATTAAACGACTCTAAGTAAGTGGTCCAGTAAGTTTGATCCATCCAGCTCTGTTTGGAAGGCAAAAGTAGGCTTGGCTGAGTACGGTATTCTTTCCTTCGTTGGCCTTTGAGGACTCGCGTTGCTATTAGATTTGGACCAATCGTGTAGGTATCACCTGAAACAGCTTAAAAAAAGCGGGCTTGGGCTGACCATAATTATCAATCTAAGCCCAACTCTGGCCCAGTCATATCATACATACCTCTTGTTAACTCATGAGTAAAGAAAAAGAAACCCCACTAGCAATTGGTTGACTTGGCTGCGATTTCAAAATTTCCAGTTTGCATTCACAATAGTAATCCAGTTGATATAAAAGTGGTGGGAAACGCATGAAACACGCCTATATTGCTTTCAGGTTATATAGCAATAAACACATCCACATGAAAGTCATGGTACCAACCAACTTCACCTAACAAATGCCAGATGATGACTTTGTAAGGATGGAAGTCTAGCATATTTACAGCCACAAATAACAACTCCAACCTTCTTCACCCACTCCTTTCCCCCAGCAATTCCCATAACAATCAAAATGAAACACATTCCAATCCATTAGGGCATCCACAACCCTATGTCCATGCCCCTACTTATCCCCCATCCCCCAAAAAAGAAAATGAACAAAAAATAATTGTGGAAAAAAAGAAAAGAAAAATATTTTTCTCTATTCTTCTGCCATGCATCCTCCCAGGAATAATTTGTCATGACTTTATCTACTCTACATTTCTACCTTTAATGACCCATCCTTCATCAATTTCAAACTGAGATTGTTGAACCGCTCTCGTGAATATTGCCGTGATGCTTTCCTCCAATCCGTGCCTGCCTTCATCATTGTGGCAAATTCCTCATAACTTATACGTCCGTCCTGCAAGTTTATGCAACAGGAATAAGGGTGAATTTTAAGCATGAAACAATAGAATATAGGACCCGGTCTCATGAAAGAGCATAGATTCACAGGCCTTTCAAAAAGAAAACGCCGTGGAGAACACATCATTGCTTTAGCTATTTAAGTATTCCAATGTTACCACCAGCAAAGATGCTCATGTATGCAGATATTTACGAACATAATATGCCTAAAAAACATTTTTGGTGTAGGTCAAACATTGCCCACATCTCACACATCATCTGATTCTGTTTTATAGGCTCTGTCTAAAGTGTTTTTTACTACTGATAAATGTTCAGTGAAAGCCTACAAACCAAAATTGCATCTCATTGCCATCCAAGTATATGTATGCTTGAGATTGAAAAATACGGATGCGGATGTGCTACTTCGCATAAAACAAAAAGACAAAATAAGCAAGTATAAATGACTAAAATAACAGCAATTGTTAAGAAATTTGACAAACCTTGTCTGTGTCCACATCATGCATAATGGCATTAATGACTTCTTCACTGCTTGTCTCAATTTCATCCGCTAAGGCATCTCGTAGCTCCTCAATTTCTATATATCCACTTTCGTTTTGATCAAAGAATTCAAAGGCTTTGCGAAGGTGCCCATCATCATTGCCCATCTTTCTTAAGTGAACAGAGATAGCTACAAATTCCCCATAGTCAAGATAACCATCCTTATCTACATCACCCTGCAAACAAAGAACCTCTGATTACTCCCAAGACCATGAGCTGCACAAAGCTTTGGAATGACTTAATGGCTCCATTATTGTCACCATTAAAAAACATGTTAAAAACAAACAGGTTTTTGGACAAAAAGTGCAACTTAAGCGCCAGTCATGTTACTCATTTTTGCATTTAGTTTGACACGTTTTATTTACAAATTAAAAGGCGCATTGAATATGATGAAAATATTTGTATCACAAACATTTAAAGCAAAATCACGTTTCCATGTCAAGCCTCAACATGGTGAAAAGATTTTCAATGCCTGTATTACTTACTGCTTCCATTAGAATTTGTAGATCTGTATCAGGTATCTGATGGCCAAGTTTGTGCAACCCCACCCTTAGCTCGTCAATGTTAATTTTGCCTCTATTGCTAGTATCTAGCACCTTGAATCCCTCCTTTATGCCGGCAACTTCCTCTGCAGACAAATGCTCGGCAATTACCTGTGAATAAAAAAATGAATTAATATTCAGCTTAACTCCTGTCGAAGATCAACAAGCATATAAGGTTTTAACTTATAGAAAATGGAAGGCATGCAAATTTTTCTTGGACAGAAGTATTTTACCTTCAGAGCTCTTTTCTTGAGCTTATTCATTAATGAAAATTGCTTGAGCCTTGCCCTCACAGTTTCACCCAAAGAAACATTAGGAGCTCTCTTTGCATTCTGTAACCATGGATGATCTGCATTTTATGAAGGATTAAAAACAAGAGTTTGTTATATTCCAATTCCACACTTCTTTTTTTTAAGTTTTAAAATACATAATAAATGTGCTTGGCAACAGGAATTCCATACATTAGCTATTGATTAGAACTAAACATTACCTAGCACTGCCTGAGCAGTAAGCCGCCGCTGTGGGTCAGGATTAAGCATCTTCTTCACAAGGTCTTTTGCATTATCAGAAACTTTTGGCCAAGGATCCCTTTTAAAATCTACAACAGACCGTATAATTGCTTGTGCTACTCCTTGCTCAGTTTCTGCATGCAAAGAGAACAAATTTATGTATACATACATCTCATACCATGTTAAACATAATTTAATACAAAACAGTTTTCAATTACAGTTTGGGTAAAATTTTCACAAAAGCGAATAAGGGTTATTTTTTAACAAGACTAACCTGCCCAAAATGGTGGGAAACCACAGAGTAGGATGTAAAGGATTACTCCGGCACTCCAAACATCTACTTCTGGACCATAATTCCGTTTGAGCACCTCTGGAGCCATGTAGTAAGGACTTCCAACTATCTCAGTAAATCTCTCACCTGCAGAAATAGTCAATTCGGCTTATGTACATGGAAGGACACCATCAATTGATGAGATTCAGAACAAGATCATGACATGTGGCAGCTATTAAAATAAAATTACCAGGTTTAAAGAATACTGAAAGTCCAAAATCGATTGCCTTCAAAGGTGCTGTTTCCTTCATGTTAGCAAACAGAAAGTTCTCAGGTTTGAGATCCCTATGCATCACACCATGCTTGTGGCACATCTGCAACACCATGAAGCAAAAGCACATTTCAAACCCCTTCTACCAAGAAAAAGGGTTGGGGGGTAAAAAAACAAATGAAAATTATCACTCAAATTTTCTGAGTCTAGAAAATAACACTAGGATAAAAGAGAAGTCCATTAGTAAGACCAACATAGTAGTGAGTGGCTATTACAGAAAAAGTCCATATATTTTTTACGATCCTTTCTTTTCTTTTCTTTTTTGATAAGTGATCCTTTCTTTTTATGAGCACATAAAGAGTTTAATGGAATGCAATTAAGATATCCTAGGAAAGAATAATGTACAGTCTGAGAAAATTCCATAAGCCCAGTCACTAAACTAGTTTAGTATAAAATGTTTCATGTTCTTCAAGACAGCACATTAAATTGTTTACTTATTGGAAAACTAGGAGATACGGTTACCCACAACATAAGAGAGGATTAATTGCTGTGGTTTTGCTGCTTACATTGCATTTCCTTTGACTTCCAATCTATTTAACATACCAAGGGGAAAAAACACAATTTTATTAGGTACTTTCTTTCAAATGCTTTAGAGTGATTACCCAATTTGAGTAAAAAGCACTATAATCTCAGGCAGACTTCAATAAAGCCTGGATTTATTTATATTAACTGAGTTCTCTACCAAGGGGAAAAAACACAATTTTATTAGGTACTTTCTTTCAAGTGCTTTAGAGTGATTACCCAATTTGAGTAAAAAGCACTATAACCTCAGGCAGACTTCAATAAAGCCTGGATTTATTTATATTAACTGAGTTCTCTACCAAGGGGAAAAAACACAATTTTATTAGGTACTTTCTTTCAAATGCTTTAGAGTGATTACCCAATTTGAGTAAAAAGCACTATAATCTCAGGCAGACTTCAATAAAGCCTGGATTTATTTATATTAACTGAGTTCTCTACCAAGGGGAAAAAACACAATTTTATTAGGTACTTTCTTTCAAGTGCTTTAGAGTGATTACCCAATTTGAGTAAAAAGCACTATAACCTCAGGCAGACTTCAATAAAGCCTGGATTTATTTATATTAACTGAGTTCTCTACCAAGGGGAAAAAACACAATTTTATTAGGTACTTTCTTTCAAATTCTTTAGAGTGATTACCCAATTTGAGTAAAAAGCACTATAATCTCAGGCAGACTTCAACACCGATATATACTCAACACCGATATGTATTCAATATATAAAAATCGCAAAAGTCAATAATCCTAACTCATCAATATACAAACCTGAACAACTTCCACAACGGTCTTGGTTACCGCGGCAGCAGCGCGCTCCGTGTAATGGCCCCTGGAGACGATCCGATCGAAGAGCTCGCCGCCCTCACAAAGCTCCATGACGAGGTGCACCGCATTGTCGTCCTCATAGGTGTCCTTCAAGCTGACGATATTGGGGTGCTTGGGCAAGTTCTTCATGATCTCAACCTCTCTCCTCACGTCTTCGATGTCCACCGCCGTCCTCAGCTTCTTCTTCGATATCGATTTGCAAGCGAACGTCTCGCTGGTGGTCCTGTCGGTGCAGAGGTAGGTGATTCCGAACTCGCCGCGGCCCAGCTCGCGGCCCAGATCGTACAGTTGCTTGATCTCGCGGCCGGTGGGCTCCTTCAAGACCGAGAGCTTGTGACTCCCACCATTGGCTTGGTGGTGGCTCGCTGGCGCGAACGGGTTTGGCGTCTTCTTATTCTTCTTGATGTCATCAGCGACCGTTGGCGTTACGCAACAATTACCCATGGAGTGATTTCTATGGTTTTTCAATGCTTCGGCGAAACGAGTCTGAGAATTTGAAGGAAATATAAGCCAAATCCAATAAAAATCTGATCTTCCTGTAATGGAATTGAGATTGGTCTCCGGAAAAGTTCTGGGTTTCCGGGAAAGAAATTGAGAGGATTTGCAGGGAAGGGGAAGATATTGGTGAGTGTGTTAAGGAGCGAAATGCCCACAAGTAGATGAGGAAATGAGGGGAGATTTTAAGGAATGGGGAGGGGAGAAGTGGATGAGGGGGGGGCAATTTTGGCGTGTGAGAGAGATGATGAAGGTGAGGGAAGGTCAAACCTCTTTTCCCAGCGACCTCCCTCCCTCCTACGCTCCTAACCCCTCTCCTCTTCTCTCTCTCTCTCTCAGAGAGAAATGAGAAGGCTCTCCTGTTGTTTTTCCAAAATATCCAAAACAATATTCAAAAGTGATTTTTTTTAATAATCATTGTAAAAGATCTATTCTATTTGTACACAATTTCCTCCTAAAATTCATTTCCTGAATTTTTTGTGAGATTTTTTGATAATTCCTAAGTGACTATATACGAATAACTTTCATCTCCTTTTTTTTTTTTTTTTCCTTATTGTTTTTACCATGAAGGCAACGTTAACATTCCAGTAATGCTACGTACTAAACTGTTTCCCCGATCTACGGTCCAAGATGACTCGGCATGCACACCAAAATTTGCCACATCAGCAATCTGTTAAAAAAAAGATCTTGAATTTTCGTCATAAATATATATATATTTATATATATATTGTTCTCATCTCTGACCTAGTCCCAATTATTTATACTTTTGAACGGCTTCATGTTTATAATTTTATGATTTTATGTATTCTAACATCCTATTGTGGTTTGAAATTAATAAGGAATGATGTCATAAAGTCTTAACAGTCTAGTTTTGAAATTATAGTAAAAATTAATCAAAACATTCACTATAAAACATTCTAGAAACTATTATAGTATTATTCGATATTTTCTATAAACACACTTTCATATTTCTCATCCCAAATTTAAGAAATAAATTAAAGAAAACTAGGCTCAATTTAGATAGCGAAAGTGTTTCATCTCATGTCATCTTATCATTACAATTTTATCAAATTTTTATACAAAATATAATAAATAATTTAATTTTTTCAAATTACAATATAATAATAATATTAAAAAGTTAATATTATAATAATATTTTTTTTAATTTTTAATTTTTATCTAAAACTATCTCATCTCATCTGTATCTAATTCAGTCATTCAACCTCGACATCAATGTTTATAACTTTCACACCCTTTCATCATTGCATCACCATCCTCATTATCCCTCCCACTTGTCTACAACTTTATAGATACTGTTTCTACAGTTAATTATTTCCTTTCTTTCTAATTTAACATAATTTAACATTAGAAGGGGATTCCGGATTTGTATGATAGATCTGGCAATTAAATTAACACATTATGATGCTTAGATATATATATATATATATATATAAACCACATAAAATAATTGCCTCAACAATTATATACTTTTCTTGTACATGGTTGGGATATGTAAAAGTGATACAATTACAAAGAAATTTATAAAAATAAATTTATAAACTGACATGATTTCATATATTTCGTTAGATTTATTTTACAATAAAAATATATTTACAATTTAACGTATCACATCAAATCACGTCAATTTGTAAATTGAATTTTCAGAAAACTCAAGTATTTATCTTTCTATTTACTCTAGATAATAGAGTTCAAACACTATCTCAATGAGATTTGAATCCGTCATTTCAGTCGGTAAAGTTGTCACATTTATGTGAATCATGTGGTAATTAAACATAATTAATTGGCTTAACTTGGTATACAATAGACCCTTCTAGAAGCCGGTCAGATCACGAATTATTGGGGATTTTGAGTAAACCGAGTTTCGATCTCTCGTCTTCCCAATCAAATCCCTACCCCTCAAGGTACGTAGAAATATACATATAGCGTAAAGCTTACTTCAGTCACTCATGAATGAACAATTAATGTCGCCCTTCCAATCATTACACGCAAAGTCATATTTTCAGATCAGCATCGAGCATCCTCCATAAATTTTGACATCATGCAATGTCTTATATCGTGTAAGAATTATCTGTTTTTTTTTTTTTCTTTTCAAAATTGTTATTTTCTAAATTTTAAAAGGGTATTCTCGGATCAACAATAGATTAATAGGAAAGCAGCCTCAAAATGGCCACCCACTTTGTTTTTTTTTTTTTTTTAATGTGATTAAAGATGGGCAGTCAAGGTCGACATTAATTTGGACTTCCCAAATGGAAAACAACGACGTTGGAGATCTCACCGGTTTCAGGTTTAAGCTTACGGTGTGGTTCAGATACACGCTTTGCCTTTCAAAGCAAGCACTCCATCTAGACCCTCCATTCTCTTAAGTACTGCTTTTTGATGTTACCGTTAAAGCATTGATAAGCTTTAAAGCTAGCACACTGGCCTTTTTTGTTTTTGTTTTTTTGCTGAGCATTTTACGTATACTAGAAAATAAAAAATTAAAAATTAAAAATTCCTGTAAATTAAGTGAGAGGTGACAGGATGGTAAGAAAAAGTAGAAAAAAAGCAGATCAGGGAGTAAAGGGTGCAAGTCATGTATAAATAGTGACATAATAATGCTCAAAAAGAAGTGGCCTGATCATCGGTGCGGTTGAATTTTGGTTGGGTTATAAAGCAACAAGCATGCATGCATGCATGCATCCATGGATCCTACAAAAGGCATGCAGGCATGCATTCATGAATCCTACAAAAAAGTGATGTTTAATTAGAAGCCAAGGAACGGTCGATGAAAACGTCTTACGGTTATTGATTAGAGGATAAGATATATAAATATTTATCAATTAATTAATTTTAGATCATGATGATCTACAAGCTTTTATATCTCAATTCTCAAAGGTATTCATGATGAGGGAAGATCCGGGTCTGTGATCATGATCATCATCTTCTGGTATATGTTTTTGGAGTCTTATTTCAAGGTGGACCATATTATATATAACTATAAATCCTTAGGTGGACGGCAAAGTGTGCAAATAAACAAAACACCAAGACGTGCTCACGATGAACTAGTTAGCATTAATGGCATATATATACACACACACATATTTTACGTAATGGAAGTCAATTGACGTTATGAACTTGTACCATATATAATATGATCAAGCTAGGCCCGCACAGTACAACGTGCCCATGGGTTTCTTTTTTATGTTTATATAGCTTATAATTAATTTGATAGAATTGGTCAGGGAAGTTGACCAAAGAAAGTAAATTAGAGGCAATAATTATTTAGAAAAAATATATAGGACGACCGGGCCGATTGATGTGGCTAGCTAGGCCGCGTAGATTCTTCTTTATATATGGAATTGGCACATAAGCTGGGTCGTGGGACTACTATATATATATATATATATATATATATGTGAAATGAATTCCTGATCATAAGATGCATGAGCACTGCAACTTGTGCGCGTACGTACGACGTGCATGCATGGTTCGAGAAAAGGCTACAAGTTTAAGCGGGCAAATTAACAGCTGCATGCATGACGACGTAGAGTATGATCATGATCAGGAGTGGTCAAATTAAAAAATCAATGCGGAATAATTAAAAGAAAGTTCAAAATAAAATCTTTAGTTCAAAATAATATTATGCGTCTGGCTCATTTTTATATACATACAAAAATTATAATAAATAGACGTTGGAATGGTTCCTAGCTTCGTAAGATCCTTTAATTCAATGACTCAGTCTGTACACAAGATGGTGGTCCAACACGCCCATCTAGCTAGAATGCAAAGATGTTCGACAAGGCGGACGATATTTTCAATTCATAATTAACGCAGCTAGCTAGTATTTCTTACAATTAATTAGAAGGTATATATATATATTTATATATATAGATAGATGATCATCGGTTGAAAACACAGATATTTTCTTCCAATTAAAATGTTGGATCTTTGTGAGCCATTTGTTTAAACGATCGAGGTACTGCATCAATTACAAAACTTGATATATATGAGATCAATATATTGATCGATGTCTTTAATATCATGTCTTGATTGGCACCTTTCAACATTTTACGCAATCCGACACTCATAATTGGATTATTGTTTTCGAGCACTCTGACTTTTGAGCTTCTTCCAGGACTCGGCTTATTCGGGTAAGAGAAGTCATCGGTTTATTTAGAATAGGCTAAGCCCCCAATATCTCATAGTTTAAATTTCAAATAACAGATGAGATAGTTATTGACTAACCACAAAAATATCATGGGCTCTATTTATACCATCTAAGTTTGACAATAG
>QEOT01008750.1:15327-41105 GCA_003123785.1 Pterocarya stenoptera | reverse complement strand
ATAATAATTTTAAAACTCCCAAAATACTAAAACTAGAGAATCAATCATTAAATTAATTAAAATAATCCTTCATTAAAATACACTAAAATACGGGGTGTTACATCATACATAATGACATACTAAACAACTGAGATCACAACACTAGTCCAAAATAGCTACAATCAAAAGAGTTCTAGAGATTGAACTCCACAAATATAAGTAGTAATCTGAGGTAACTATTGTACTATCATCAATGTCGCACCGTCACTTAGTCGATCGTTTCCAGTTAGTCGATTCTTAATTCTCCTTTAGATCCTGTAACAAGATCTACCATTCGGGGGGAATGGTAGTTGGGACTACTACAGTGAGATTTGATTACAAATCTCAGCAAATAAACAAAAAAACCTTCACACAGGTTAATCATGCATGCATGGCAGTAAAAGCATGAATACATAATCAAAATCATAAGTAATCATAGCATAACTTGACATACAACAAAACATAACTGGCATAACTTAAATTAAAGCGTGAATTGAACTTGACATGCTTAACCTAAACTAAACTTAAGTTGAGACTTGACTTGACAAGAACTTGATCTGAAACTTGATTTAACATGAACTTAAAATGAACTTGGACTTGAATTCTGAAACTTAACTTTTCATGAACTTGAACTGACTTCTTTACTTAACATGAATTTGGACTTGAATTCTGATACTTAACTTGACATGAACTTGAACTTGAACTGAAAGTTAACTTTGCATGAACTTGAATTGAATTCTTTATTTAAGATGAATTTGGACTTGAATTCTAACAATCAAAATGTTTCCGCTAGTCATTTTGTCAAGAATAGTGAACAATCAGAATGATTCCGCCTTATATATTCCATTAGAGATGCTCGGACAATCAAAATGATTCCATCATGAGTATTTTAAATCACGTACTCTAGCAATCAAAATGATTCCACCAGGAGTACCTAGTAATACTCTGACAATCAGAATGATTACATCACGAGTATTTTAAATCACGTACCCTAGCAAACAAAATGATTACACCAGGAGTACCGAGTAATACTCTGACAATCAGAATGATTACGCCTAGAGTATCTCCATAACTGAACTTGAACTGAATTCTAACAATCAAAATGATTCTGCTAGAAGTACTTCACGTGAATTACAAATGGAATGCTCAGACAATCATAGTGATTACATCATGAGCATCCTAGACATAACTAACTTGAACATAGCTCAAAAGATATTACCTACTTAATATAGAAACATTTCATAACATGGCATAACATGTAACATGCCACATATTTAACATGACATGACAATGAATATTACATGACATAACATACATGTAATAGATGTCATACTTAAAAAGATGTACTTGCAATGTATAGTAAAACGTGAAGAATATCTTACATAACATATGCATAATTCATGACAGAATAAATTCTGTGTGGCAGATGAATATGTACTGACTTGGCATGACACATAAAATAACATACATACATACATACATGCATACATTGTAGTTCCTTTATTTGTCACTCATAGACATAAATTGCTAGTAAGTTAAAAGCTAACTTACCTCGGTCTTCGCATTTTTCAGATAAAACTCAAGCGCGATAACGAGAAACTGAAAGTAATGATTTCTAAAAACGAGAAACTGAAAGTAATAATTTCTAAAAGTTAAAACTTAATCACTAACAATTAGAAATATGGAAAAATGGCAACTTAGAGTAAAATTACCATTTTACCCTCTACATGTGGAAAAATGACCATTTTACCCACAACTTAAGGATTTTGCATCCTAACTCCAAAAATACCAAAATTTACATGCCTCACTCAAAATTCTATAGGGACCGAAATTTATATAGGCTATTTCCTTTATTTTTGTTTCTAACTTGCTTTGATCAACCTCTTGATCTATGACTTATAAAGATGTGATCTTCAAACCAAAACATCACATGGTTTAGAAACGTGTCCTAAAATAAATCTAAGCTTCAAACTCAAGATCACATAGTTAAACATCAACCCAAAATATAATTTAGACAAGGACATCATCACTTTGCCCTAACCGAATATCGCCTTGCATAAAATTTCATATCTTATAAACTAGCATCAAATATATTCAAAACAACATTCTAACATGTATATAAGAGGTTTAGGATTCACAAATAAAAATATCAAAGCCATTGGATTAGGATTAAACTATAAAAGATTTAAACTTTCTCAAAACAAAAATTGTTTTTCCTCTTCCAGTTTCTAAGTTTCTAGATCTACGAAAATCTTTTACAAAAACTTTTAATCATGCAACAAATCCTAAACAAATAATCATATACACATGTTAAAAGTACTCCATAAAAATTTTGGATCAAGATCTACTCATTAGCTTGGTCAAAAACTCCAAACTACAACACTCTCTCCAGTTTATCGGCCAGATTAACCTTTCTGGGGTTTGAACAACTTTTGATCGATCAAATGATCTCCAAATGGAAAAAATAAGATATCCACGTAAACTAGACTAAAAAAGAAACAACTTTCATGAAGAAAACCAAAACTTCAAATAAGGCGCTCAACAGAGACTAAAAAAACTGTCCGAGAGTCTTTTGTGTTCTATCAAGGAAAAGTGTAAATGAGGGTTGCTTTCTGTGGGAAGTGGACAGGAGAGCCTCTTACACAAGATATGGAAAGTGATAGGACTGGAATAAATTTTGAGTGTTGGCCTTTTCTTCCCATTACAATAAATAAAAATTAGCCCAAGATCTTTTCTCAATGTGGAGTGTAAAAATGAAAAAGTGAGGTGGCCCTTTATATTTTTTTCTTCAAAACCTTCTAGGCCCTCTTTTGGAAATATTTGGTTAGCCAAGTGGGGGTGCAAAACTTAGCCAAGAAGCAATGCTAATGAAATCAAATTCATGGGCCTTAAAGGGCCTAAATCGAATGGGCCTAAATTTTGGGGTTTTGAAGAGAGTTAGAGTTGCTATCAAATCCAAATCCAATATCTCTTGGCCCAATCAAATTTTCAAGGTTAACGAAGTTGGATAATGAAGTCCTAACATTAATTTGAATGATTAATAGCATGTGGAAGTAATTTAATCGAGCAATTAAATACAATACTAGAAATTGATTTATTTAGGTTCTTGGAGGTCAACTTTATAGTTTGGATGAAACCGTTTAGAATTCAATTTCAACCATGCTTTTGGGTTCTCTGTTGAATTCCAACCATATAGGATTTCACTAGGGTGGAAATCCTCTTTGGTTTGGCACAATTTGATTGGTTGGATGTAATAGGGTTTTTGCTTAGACATGATCTCACACCTTGATTCCTTCAAATTCATCAAA
Source organism: Pterocarya stenoptera (assembly GCA_003123785.1). NCBI lineage: Eukaryota > Viridiplantae > Streptophyta > Magnoliopsida > Fagales > Juglandaceae > Pterocarya > Pterocarya stenoptera. The sequence goes on along the minus strand of QEOT01008750.1, from coordinate 37,779 downwards.
CATTCCTCAATGTGATAAGTGTCTAATACTATTCACTAAGTGTGGCTAATATCTTACCAAGTGTCCAAATAAAACTTCTCTAATTTAATTTAGACATTCCACACTGTGATTTTGAAATACTATAATTGGTACGCTTATCAATGTTACTATTCATTCTGAAAAAGTGAATCATAAACTTAGCACTAAAAATTTCTAAATATTCATATTAACCTACAGTGAAAATCGTTTACCAAAATTCAGTCTCGAACTATCCCAAAAAATAAATTCACAGTTTCAAACAGGCATTTCGTCCGAAAATATGAAAATGGATTTATTGCGCAATAAAATCTTAAATAATCAACTGAGTCTAATAGCACAGACCATAATAGATTCTGACACTTATAACTACCTCAAATAATTAGAATCGTAATTCTAGCACCGTAGTGAATGATAACACAGACTATGTTGACAGACTAAAACCTATGCGATTGATTGATTAGTGAAAACTTATGGAGTTTTCACGAGATTCCTAAAGCCAATAGAAATTCTACCTTTGAATTTCTAGCGAGTTATTACACTATGCACCTAAGTACACTAGCAGTATGCAATATAATGTTGCAACAGAAAATAAATGAAGGGTCGAAAATTCTAAGCAATGCACAAATAGCAATTACAAAGTACATGGTACCAACTACTAAAGCATTAACACTTTGTCCATATCTATAGAAATATAGTATAAGACAAAATATCCCAATGTGTCAAGTACTAAAGTTTGTCTCCCAAAACATATGAGACCATATCAAAATATAAAGTACCTTCAAAAGATGAGGCCTAAAAACCATAAGTGCCATATATATTTTTTTCTTCTTCTAATGGGATCCGAGTTTCACACGCTTCTCTAAATCCTTGTCTTGGTCCCAGTTCTTACACCGTCTGAACTCCACAATGAATTCCAAAATACCAGTAATCTCTTGGTCGATGGCCACGAGTACCTCCTAGATGGAGGGCTCAGGCCAGTTAATAGCCATCTTAGGCGTAATCCTCTCTGGAGGAGGTGCCGTCCATTTCCCCTTCGACATATGTGTTGCTCTTAATTCCTGTAACAACTTCTACCATTCTGGCTTGGGGAATGGTAGTGTAAACTACCATAGTGAGATTTCGAGAAATCTCAGTAAGTAATCACTCAACATATATTAATCAAAACAAGTATATGAGAGGTACATAATAAAATGTGTGCATGAAACATATACTTGACCTATGCATTGACGAAAATTCAAAAGTGACTTGTACAGAGACTTTGACATTTTTAGAAAATTTCTTTGGCTTTCTTTTCATGTGGAGCTTACTCAAAAATCTTTCTTATCAGAGACATATCACAAGATTTGCACCAAGTGATTCTTATTACATGAATTCTTATTCTTATTCAAAGGGTGGACACAGCACGGCTCCCCTTCTTGGGCCGCGTGTTCCTGCTAGTCGTATTACCATCATCGACTTGTAGGCAGGAATCGTAGGCGGAACTCTACCACCATCCTACTTACCAGCATCCCTACCGTATGCACTGTAGGCGGGACACAAGTGGGACTCTACCATCATTCCTGCTTACCACCATCCCTACCATATGCACCGTAGGCAGGAATCACAGGTGGGACTCTACCACCATCCCTACCATTCACGATAGAGTTTTGACACTTTTTCTTTTAAAAAGAACCACTTTCTTTTAGAAAACATTTCCCACATGCATGAGAAATGAAATTTAAGAACTTCATACTTATACTTGACATGTGATATATGGAATGCAATGCATGAATTAACCAAGCATAACATGTTCGTATCATAGCATGATTACATAGAATACAAGAAACATCCAAACTTATTCATGGAATCATGGAAACATGCTTAGGCCGAAACACATAGAGGTAAAAATCATGAAATTCATCACTCAAACATGTTCCAATCTTCAAACATATAACATAGGGAATCAAAGCATGATAAACTGAACATGGAATCATGACATTTAACTAAGATCCGAAACATACAACACATGTTCTGGTTGAAACATTAGGGCACATTGTTCTTCAATTTTAAACATGTGAAAACTGAAACATATACCTAGTATTTCATGGCATTTTCATCACAAATTTCAAACATGTAATTCCTTCCATAGGTTGATACAAGATCATATTAACATAATCAAATAATCAAATAAGAAATAAACCAATCAAAACACACATGGAAATGAAAATGATCTACGCAATCATATACCAGTGTTAACCAAAGTAGGTTGAGTGTATACTTACGAAAAAATCCACGTATAGCAATATTAGCAAGCTGTAAATCCAAGTAGTCCATATTAGAAAAGCAACTAAAAACTTCACTTCGTGTTCAAAAATGTAAGCGTAAGTTTCTAGAGTAATACTTGCCTATATCTATTCGGTCTATTAGGGTTTTTGGAGTAAAACCTTCTTCATTTCACTCTTAGAATAAAGAAAACCCTAAACTAACCAAAGCTATGAGTAGTGGCCAAAAATCATAGTGAACAAAACTCCCCTTTTATATTTGGCATCAAAGGTTTCTCAAGAACCTACAAACCATTTCTCAAGAACTTTAAAGAAAAGTGGGTGTTCTAACTTCCACATTGACCAAATGAGATTTGAATCTCATTTTCGGTTTGAACAAGTAATGTGTGTGTGTAACTCTAGAAGAGAAACCGATTCCTACCTTTGCTAGGTTTAGTATGCTGAAACCCCCTTTTGGAATAGAACAATCATCTTGTTTGGTTGAGGAGAAAATGAGAGAATCCTCAAGAAAATATGATAGAATTATGTGAAGAGGGCAAAAGCTTATAGATTTCGAAATTTGTCAAAAGAAGAAGCCTTTGGGCATGTGGTCTTCCTCCCCTTTTATAAAAAATCCCTCACTCTCACATTGGTGGTTGAAAACCATTTCATGTAAGATAAGTGGCAAGGTTCCTTTTTCTTCCTTTCACCTTGGCCGAGACACCCCTTTGAATTCCCCATGTAGATTGCAATGGGAAGGTGCATTTTTGGGTTGGCATCTCTCTCCTTGGCCGAACTCCTCTGGTCTTCCTTTTATGCCCTTCCTTTCTTCAACTAATTGGATGTTTCTTCTAAGGATAGTAAAGTAAAACATCATATGGCTCTCCATTTTTCCAAACAAGCAATTCTTTGCATGGATGACATGTGGCAAAAAGGCTCACGTCATGGTCTTGCTGTCCACCTCCTTCTTCCTTTCCCAAGGTGATGTTTCACCTTCCAACTCTCCTTCCCTAGGTGACCTTCCATGTTCTATTGGTCCAATTTTTATCTAGGTGACAAATGGCAAGAAAGCATAGCACTTCGAAGCTGAAATTTCAAGGGCATTCTTGCCCTTCCATCCAATTGTCTCTTCACCTATTCTTCTAGAACTCCCTGCATGCTTGAACTTGGCATTGTCTGACTAAATTCGAAGTCCAAGAGCCTCCATTCGGGTTTTCCATGTAAAACTCTTAGAAAGGGTCCCTTTTTCACTTTCCTAAGCTTCTTTTCCCTAGATAACCTCATTGGAACTCAAAATGGGGCAAGACAAAGGTCTAGCCGAAAATCCTTTGGTCTCCTCTAGGTTCCTTTTGCCTCTTGAGTCATCTAGAAGATTTCTTACACAATAACAGTTGGCAATTTATCCAAGATAGGCGTGTATGCCATTCTTTTTGGCGTTTCTCCTACACTTCTCTCTCTCTCTTAACCCATTATCAAGTCTAGGTTCATAATACCTTATTTTCATGCCACATGACACTTGTGACTAAAATCTAAGCCATGGGCCAAAAGCCAATGGGCCTAAGTTTCTAAACAAGGCCAGTCTCACTTAGCATTCTAAGGCTAAATCTCCCTTGGGCTCAAATTACCATTAAAAAATTCTAGTGCTTTCAAGAAAAAATAACTAAGGCTCACAAAGAAGTCGCAACCACTAAGCACAAAATCTATGGGCCATGTTTATGAAAAGTTTGGGTCATCACATGCACTGTACAGGGCTAGATCCGCCGTGTTCTACCCCTCACTGCCACCATGAGCCCTTCCAGCCACGGTACACCAAGATCTTAGGTGATAAGAGTAACGTAGTGTAATCTGGATAGACACATGTGCTGAACGGATTTACCATGTGTAATGGGTAATTTGTCCTAAGTATGGTTACACAATGCTTAAGCCTCAGAGTTGACTTAGATTCGTGTGGCGTATATGGATGGGCATGAGCATTTAGTGTGAGCTAAAATGCATGAAGGTAGTGACAAGCGTATTGTCTAGGATTGGGATGTATGACTTCGTCGATCGAAATCATGCGTCAGAATGTGGTCAATAGGAAGAGTAAGACGAAGGTCATGGTGTCTTAACCCTAAGGTGAATCGTGAAGGTTCACTTTAGTGGATGAGCACTTGAGATAAGACCTTGAGTTTGTAATAGGTAGTGACCGTAAGTAGATATTGAAGGTTTTAGCATAGTAAGAGACACGTAAGAGCACGGGATAGAAGGAGAGTGTTTCAAGTGAAGTATAGTTCTATTTCTAATTATTTTCTTATGCACTAGATAGAGAATGACGCTAAGGTTATGTGTACGCATGTAGGTTGCCATCTGACACGCACATGAATGGACTGCATGACATGAAAATAGTATGAAGTTCAGGTAAGTATTATGTTCATACTTTTCTAGAGTTTTCTAAATGATATGAAATAAAAAAGAAATGCTTTTCTGTTATGATGCTTTATGAAATGACATAAATGATGTTTTACAAAAGTATGCTAAGTATAAGTATTCAAAGGTATATGTATGTAATGGCCCTTCTTGGCAACCCCTTTTTATGCAACTCAAGTATTAAGTGTGCATGTGAATGGATGACTATACATAGTATGTATTGTATGTATTTTCATGGAATGAGATATGAGGCTTATGCCTTATTTCGTAAGTGATGATTAAATGATGCGAAGAAGTGTTTTTTAAATGTCCCTATGAACTGATGCTTTATGGATGCCATGAAAGATGATGTTGAAGATCATGCTTTTAAATTATTTTTTTCCATGAATGAACTGTTAAATGAAAAGGACTAAAAAGAAATGACCGAAAGGATTGAACTGAAAGAAAGGACTGAATGATTAATGTATGAAAATACGTAACAGCCATAACTGAAAGAAAGGACTAGGCAGATTGTAATGCCAGCTAAGTACTACTGGTAGTGCAACCAGTACTGCCTCTTGACTGAGGGATTCCCAACCCGCAGCCATGGGCAGAACCAGGTCCAAAAGACTATTAACCCTACCACAAGGGGCATAATAGTGTGCAACGACCAATGGAAAGTGATAAGAGAAAATATATGTATGCTAGATTCTTTAAGAAATGAAGATACTGACGGGAGAAATGTTTTAAGAAAAGAAAATATTTTTTAAGAAAAACCCTGCCTAGTGATGTTTTCAAAATGAATGTATGTCTCATGTATGTATAGTTTGTGGAATGATAAATACATGATTGAAAACCTATGTTACCACATCAACCAATAGTCCTACTTGATCAAGGTGTCATAAACATAAACATATTCTTTATGACACTTTGCATATTTCGCCTTCACCGTAATATGCACCCACTAACTTTAGGTGCAACCCCGCTTTATGCATAAACAAACAAACAAACAAACGAAACTCATTTATAAAGACAAACCGAAACTAACATGTATATCATCCAAACTTCTTTTAAATGGAACATCACAACATATGGTTGTTCATCCTTCTTAATCATGGCTGAATATAGCAATATAATAACACAAAGTTCAAACAATATTCTCATGCAAAAATTCACTTAGACCGAATGTGATAACCATAGAAGATCATACTTCAATCCACAATTTCATACCAAATACTCACAACATCATAAGGGCCGAATACACATACATGAAATAATAGCAATAATCAAATAAATAATCACACAAGAGTTCACGTAGTATATACAAATAATATCAAAGATAGGTTGTAAGTTTATTTACAAAAAGCCCAATGATAATAGTAGCAAAATCTAAAAATATAACGTAGTATATTAGAAATCAACACAACACAAAAATCATAGATTCCGAAAATGTGAGTGAGTGTGAGTGTCATGGAATTTTCAAAATCTTTTTCTCAAGCTAAAAACTCTAGCTCCAAAACCTTTGAAGATTAAAACCCAAGCTTTTCTTTTGAGCTCAAACCAAATCATAGATCCGTCTAAAACTCGCGTTCATGTGTTCAAAATATTAAGAACACTTTAGGTTCCATCTTTCTTGAAGATAAAACCCTAGCTTCTAGTGTGAAAATGGGTGGTTGTGTTGAAAAACCCTAAAACCAAAAATGAAGAAATAGTTTCCTCCACTTTGGTTGTGCATGCTCAACATGAAAGGGTGAAAATGTCCTTACCTCCACGTCTTGAGCTCCCACTCAAACTATTGTGGGTGATTTCTTGGTGATATGTGAAAATGGTGGTGAGTATGGTGTCATTTGGCTAGTGAGAAAATGAGAGAAAATAGAAACTAGAGAGAGAATGAGTGTGGTGGCCGAAATGCACTAGGGAGACAAGAAAACTTTTAGCAAAAGGACTCCCCTATTTTTGGCTACCTCCTTTTATAGTGTCTCTTTATGCTTTCTCACCAGCCAATACATGTAAGACAAGTGGCAAAACCTCCTTCTCTTTTCTCTCAAGATGGGACTTGCATGGGGAAGACCAAAGGGTGACTTGGGGTTAGGGTATCGTGTAGCCTTCTCTCCTCAAAACCGAAACCCTCTTTTGCCTCCATTTCCATTTTGCCGTTCTATTCTTGTCTAGATTCAGGGTACCAAAAGGTAAAAAGGTAATTTCCACCAAAACCCTAATCTTCCTAAGATTTCCCTCCAATGCATGGGTGAAACTTGGCTTGAGGAGTGTGTGTGTGTCTTGGGTGCCGAAATTGACAAGCTTGAGTTGAATTTTATGTCATTCCCTAGGTAGCTTTTTAGGTCTCTTCCCCATCCCCTTTTGCTATGTAACACCCTGCTCTTCCTTTCTTCTTCTGACGTAAGCCATTACGTCAGATGCGGTAGACCTGCTCCTCCTTCCTTCTTCTGACGTAAGCAATTATGTCAAATGTGATGTGACAGCCCGCTCCTCCCCTCTAGTGCCTAAGAGTCTCGTTATGCGTGCCAGACCTCGATGGCTTGTTTTTAAAGATACTACGTGATTTCTAAAGTTAGCTTTGTGTTTTAAAGTAATGTGTATTTTAAATGAAAGATTCCTATTATTATTTAACTAAAGAATATTTTAAATAACTCAATTATAATATCTTTGAAGAGCTCCAAAAATATTATAATTGTAGGAATCATTTTATATAAATGATTCCAGTTATTTAAAATATTATGCGATCTAAATAATGATGGAATCTTTAATTTAATTAGTAGTTTTACTCTTTTAAATATTTTAAGTAAGGTTTCATCATTTTATAAATGATGAAGGAATATTATTTTAAATAATATTATATCTTTATCTCTCTCAGTGCTTTTAAATAAATAAACGTTTGCGTGGTTTTAAATCAGTGTTTAAAGGTCATCGTAGACCATTTTATAGACCCCCAGAAGTCGGGTTTTAGGATAAAACCCCAGCCCCTCTCTCTTTCTCCCTCACTTTTCCCTCCCCTCTCTCTCTCCTCCCTACGGCTTGCACTGCACGGTGCAGCTCTCTCCTTCTCGTCTGAATGGCCTAGCCCCAGCCCGGCGCCGCCATGCGCCGGTGAGCCTCATCGCCCCTCCGACCGGCCTCCCCTCACGCCGGCGAGCCTCCCTGCACCGGTAGCTCCTCCCTGCAGCCCCTCCTTCTCTCCCACGGCCATACCCAGCCCGAATGGGTTTGGTGGCTTCTCCACCGCCGTGCGCTGTCCTCCGGCGCCACCACCGCAAGGGTAGCTCCTCCAGCCACCGACCGGCCTCCTCCAGCAACCCCAGCCTCCCTCTCCCCGCCGGTTGCTCCCACGGAGTGCACCCTCTAGTGCACGGGTTCTCCGTACCCACGGCGGAGCACCGCCTCCTACGGCCACCGCACCACCACCGAGACCTGCCTTGGTCTCCGGCAACCTCCCACAACCATCCCCATGTCCAACCGAGCCTCCATGCAGGCTCACTCTCCCTCACTCTCCCATGGACGCCGAACCACCCTTGAGCTAGATCCGCCGCCGTGCGCGGCCACCCACGGCAAGTGGCCACCCTAGCCGGCATCCTTAGGCCACCACGGCCCCGATCTGCCACCCACGGCCCCACACTCTCTCTCACTCTCCCACGGCCTATCCTCCCTCACAGTGCACCGCCAACCACCGTAGGCCACCGTGCCGACCACCACTAAGCCTCCACGGCTCCTTCGGCAGTTCCCTTAGCCCAGCCTTAGGCCCAAACCACCACCTTACATGGTGGGTTGATCACTGCACGTAATGGACAGTCACTGCGCGTGACTGACCGTCACTGCACACGGCTATAGCTGTCGTGCTATCTTCCCTGCCAGCATCATTAAGGCCACCTTAGGCCCTTCCAAGACTACACCTAGCTATCCAAATGCTTAAACAGTCTCTGTACGCGGTGTAGCCACCCTGTACGTTCCACCGGCGTTATCGCTATAACGGTCAACGAGCGACGCACGGGTTATCCCGTCGATGGTTGCCATCTGACACGCACATGAATGGACTGTATGGTATGAATGGACTGCATAGTATGAAAGTAGCATGGAGTCCAGGTAAGTGTTACGTTCATGCTCTTCTAGAGTTTTCTCTAAAGTATGAATGAAAAGGAAAGATGAACTGTTTTCCCATGAAAGATGCTTTAAGAACGGATACGAAAGATGTTTTTAAAGAAAGCATGCTAAGTATTGAATGGTATACGTATGTACGGCCCCTCTATGAAAGCCCCTTTTTACGCACCCAAAAGTATTAATTGTATGCATGTGAATGGATGAATATACGTTGTATCTATTGTACGTATTTTCTAAAGAAAAGAAAGGAAGCTTCGAGGGTGATGCCTAGAGCTTCCGAACGATGTTTTAAAAGAGACGCGAAGAAAGTGTTTTAAAACTGGTCCCTGAGAACTGACGTTTAAACGATGCCATGAAAGATGATGTTTAAGCCATGTTTTTAAACGAAAGGAATGTTTTCTCATGAAAAGATGTTTTTCCATGAAAGCATGAAATGAATGAAATGAAAAGAAATGAAATGAAAAGGCTCATGCCCATGCAAATGAATGAATGTATGCCTCAGCTCTTTAGAGCTGACATGAAATGAATGAAAGAATGAATGAATGGCACGTGGCATGAGCGAATGTATGAAAACACGTAACAGCCATATGGACTGAATGAACGGAAAAGGGTACCCAATGAATGAACGGGCAGATTGCAATGCCGGGCAGTAGTATCTGGTAGTCGACCCAGTGCTGCACCCTAACGGAAAGGGATTCCAACCCGTGGCCACGGGCGAATCCATTGGCCCAAAAGGCCGCTAACCCCAGCACACGGGGCGTAACAACGTGCACTAGCCTATGAAAGAGAAAAGAAAAGTAAATGTAAATGTATGTATGAATGCACGACATTCTTTAAGAAATGAAGGCACTGACGGGAGAAACGTTTTAAAGAAAAGAAAACCATGTTTAAAGAAGGAAAAACCCCGTCAGTGATGAAAAGAAATGAAAGCATGTATGCATGAATGCACTGCATTCTTCATGAAATGAAGCTAGTGACGGGGGAACGTTTTAAAGAAAAGTAAAGCATGTTTTAAGAAAGAAAAGCCCCCGTTCACTGATGTTTTTAACAAAAGCATGTATGCATGTATGTATGTATGTATGGAATGATGAATGCATGAATGAAAACATATGTTGCTATATTTTAACGGTATGAAGTAATGCTTACTAAGTATTCGACTCATTTTAGTTTTTATGTGTGCCCCTTCACCCATAGCAAACTAAATGGGCAGTACGCCCAGGAGGGACACAGCCAAAGGGAAAGAGCATGGAAGTCTAGGCGTGAAGGTTTTAAACGTAAGAAAAGATCTTTTTATTTTAAAGAATTTTATTTCCCACTCCAAAACCCTTTTATTACGAAAGCACTTTTTATTTTATAACGTAGAGTCTTGCACCCTGGGAAGGACTGTAAAAGGTTTTAAATCGGACGGTAATTCCCGTCGTATTTTCTAAAATATTTTCCAAAAAGGTCCACCCAAGGATGGGCGTTACATGTTGTCGGCTACATGCCTCTCTTTTTCTTCAAAAAGTCTTCTAGAAGCTCACTTTTTGTCTTCCCTAGTATTATGCAATCTTGGAACTCACAAAAGCTACTTCATCCTAGCTTGACATTCGTCCAATTTAGAAGATTGTGCCATGCATGTGTGGCACCTAACACTGAAATACACACAATTTCCACACTTGCTCATGGGAAACGAATTAGGGTTTTCTAGAATTGTAGAAAATGAAAGTTTGAAGGAACAAATCCTCTACACATTCAGCCACACTCATGTATTTTCACACTTATTCGAGATTAGTCGAAGATACAAGGAAGTTGAAGGGTTTCTTGATTCAAAACACTAGAAGTCGATTGGTTTGGGACTTCTAAAGCCTTAGTGATAACCTTAGAAACCTTCACACACTCAAGAATAAGGGTTAGGGTTTTGGAACTCTTATTCTAACGAGTTATATTTCAATTTATAGCTTGCTATTTGTTTCATTTCATGGATTTTTCTAAGTATACATTGAACTTACTCTTGGTTAATGCTTGTATATATTTGTATAAATCCTTTCATTGTCATGTTTACTTTGTTTGCTATTTCTTGTTTGTTTGATGAATATGCTCATATGATGTTGGATTATAAATATTACATGAATGGCATGACTCGGTTCAAGATGGAAATGACAAGAATGTTCTTAGCATGTTTCAGTTTTAAGGAAAATATTGTTTTCAATTTGTGATACTTAGTAATTTAGCTATACCGTATCTTGCAAGTTTCGGATCTTGGTCAAATACCATGATTCTATGTCTTGTTTCATTGTGCTTTGATTCCTATGCAATGTGTTTGTTATGTTTGAGGTTAGAAGCATGTTTAAGTGATGATTTTTCATGTTTTTGTACCTACATGTTTTGGCCAAGGCCCTTTTTCATAGTTCCAAGTATGTGTTTTGATATCTCATATGATCTATGTTATCATGCCATGAATCAAACACATCATGCTTGGTTATTTCATGCATGACATTCCATATGTCACATGTCAAGTGTAAGTATGTATATCTTAAGTCTCATGTCACATGCATTTGGGAAAAAATGTTTTCAAAAAGTATTTTAAAAAAAAAAAGAGTTTAAAAGTTTTATCACAACCCCAAGTGCTAGGATAGGGGATTGTCCTAGTGGTACTTCTCTATTCACTTTGGAGTGATTAAGAATGGAGTGGTAATCCCTGGGTCGAAGAAGAACAATCGACGAGTTACAAATGGATTCTTTTAAATAATGCCAAAGTGAGGAAGCACCTAACGCTAATAGGTGCATAAGGCATGTAACCCGACGAAGTAAGGTCAAGTTAATATGAATCTCTGTTTATGATGTATTCATCACGGTGTATGGACTGATGATGTTTTGGTAACTAGTAGGAACACACGGTGCAAAGGGAAACCTTGATGTATACACCCTATGAACAAGAATAAGAGCTCATAAGATAAGGATCACTTGATGAAAATCTCGTGATATGATAAGGATCACTCAATGCAAATCTTGTGATATGTTCTGATAAGACAAGTTCTAATTAACATCAATATGAAAAAGAAAGTCAAAAAAGTTTTCTGAAAATATTAAGTCTCTGTTACAAGTTTTTTGAAAATGGTCAAGTGCATAAGTTAATTTTTGGTCAAGTCATATGTCAAGTACATGCCATGCACGCATTTCATGATATACCTCTTATATGCTTGTGTTAACTATTGTATCTTGTGTGATTACTTACTGAGATTTCTTGAAATCTCATTGTGGTAGTTTCCATTACAGGTGTAGAAGACGACACCCATGACCAAGAGGAAGAGAACAGCACCTTCTCCGGAGTCTTTTGGTGCCTGACTCCCGATGGGACATTAGCGATGAGGAGAATGGGAACCTAGTTATTTTGTGAAGAAAAAAAAAAAAGAATGAGAGAACTTATGGTTTAGATCTAAGCTTTTTAAGGAACAATGTTTTGAGGAGGTCCTGTGTTTTGGGAGATTAAACTTTACTCAATGTTTTTTTTTTTGGGATGCCATATCTTTTGATACATGTTTAAGGTGATGGACAATGTGGGAATATTTTGTTAGTACGATGTCATGTGCTTTGCAATTGCTTGCGCATTGCTTAGAATACATGACTTTTGCTATCTTTCCACTGCTATGATATTGCATATTGCTAGTGTACTTTAAATGCATAGCATATTATCTGTCATGTACAAGGGGTGTGTAGCCTTATGTTACTGTCCAATCCCAAGCGGGGGCTGAGGGCACCACAAAGGTCCAGAGAATGGAACGAAGGCCCTGCAACCATTGGACCCCAAGGACAATATCACACCCAACCAAGATTAAGACATACATCTCCACATTAAAAAGGTGCCCTTTCGTATTGATATTGACCCCAACAGCCTTGCCTTCACTGTTGACTTGATCACCATTAGCTACTTTCACTTTCACCCTCTCCGCTTCATTAACAGTTAATGGAACTCGAGTTAACACTACTGGATCTAGAAAATTATGTGTACTGCCCAAATCTATTAAAATAGTCACCCCTTGAGTACCAATTTTACCCCTTATTCTCATTGTCCTCGGGTAGAGGGAGCCCAAAATGGCATGTAATGAAATTTTTGGGCCTTTCATAGGGTCAGGAATTTCTCCCAAGTCCTCAATGTTCACTCCCTAGCCAGTGTCATGGCCTATAGGAAGTTGGTCATCTTCCACTTCCTCAATCAAATTCAATTTGGGAGTTTGACATCGATGGCCTAGATTCCATTTGGAATCACAATGATAGCAAAGACGTTTCTCCCTACACTCTTTCATTTGGTTTTGAGAAATCTTTTGGACAGGTGCCACTACCTTGGTTTGGTTTGTGTTTGGGTCTAGTAGGTAGGATTAAATTTGAGGAAGTTTGGTTTAGTGTATGTGGTGTTTGTGGATCTATGCTTGAGTTTCTTATGGAGTGACACCTTCTCTTCTTGGATCTTAGCTAGCCCATAGGTTGCTATCAAATTGGTTGGGTTGAACATCCTTATGGTCAATCGGATGTCATCCTTAAGGCCACTAAGGAAGCAACTCAATTTAAATGTATCAGAAAGTCCCCTCAACCTATTTGATAAAAGCTTCAAAGTCAGTTTTATATTCCTCAGTTGTGCCTAGTTGCCTTAATCTAGTCAACTATTCCATAGGATCATCATAACTACTAGGACACTCACAAATTCCTCCTAGCTTTTTAACACACCAGAATTATCCAAGTCTTGGAACCGGACAAGTGCTTTGCCCTCCAAATGGAAAGAGACCAATCTCAAACGATGTTGTGGAATGAAAAAAATTGATTGAACTTATATAGCCAACCATGGGGATCATCCCCCTTAAAAATGGAAAAATCCAACCTGATAGCCCTGTGATGGATCTCACCCGTGTGATGTATGAGTTGCTGTGAATTGTTGTTGTCTTCATTGTGGCTAGATCCTGCTAAAATAACTTTGTTCACGTTGTGTAGGTTTGTTGCTACAGCTGAGAATTGATGGATCATGGTCTCCATCTGTCTTCTCATGGCCAGCACTTCCACTTTAATGGTGGTGAACTGCGATTCAGTTTTGAACATGAATTTCTGTGGATTTCTTAAAGGACTAGAAGCCCTCCTGCAAATCCTTGAGATGAGTTCCTTCAGCCATTGTTGTAGAGATAAGGTGTCTGGTATCACTTTGTTAATAGAGATGAATAAGGAAGGGAAATTGACATAAATGTATTGAATATTGATAAAGCTCTCTTCGAGGGGAGCACCTCCAAATTGTAACTGAATTAATGTACTAATATTCCAGATGCTTGTCATAGAGTAGTCTGTTAGGTTATATACTAAAGCAAGTAAAATACTAAACTGCCCTCTAGTAACGGGCCTAAGATTACTATTATAGATAAAGGAATTAACTACATAAAGCAAATACTAGATATGAATTGGGCCTTCTGTTTCCCCTTAGCTGCCACGCATCTCTCCATCTCTTCTCTTCCTCTGTTGTCCTCATTCTTCCACAACGCCTCACCTCCATAGAACCGTAGTCTCCTTTCTGCAGTGTATAACGCTAGAAGAAGTAGAATAGAGTTGTCATGCACAGTTTAAAGCATTGAGAATAAGCTGATCCTATCGAATCCAATGTGTATGAGCAGGATTTGGGAAACGCATCTCACCTTATAATTTCTCATAATTTTCTTTCCAAACATCACTTAAATACAAAAACTTTTTAATTTTAAATCATCAACTTTTTATCTATTCATTACAACTTTCTCAAGTTTTCAAACAAAACACAAAAAATAATACCACTTTTTCAAATTTTAAAGCAAAAGTAATTTTAAAAAGGAAAATTTTGAATGCAAGCGGTTATGCGCACCGATGTGCTGACATGGAATGAATAGTTTAATGAAACGGTGTGTTTCATTAAACTCATTTGAGGTGAGAAAGCTGTGGATCGAAATGGAATTTGAAGGGAAAAGCACACCATTTCATCCATCACTGTATCTCCTCCAGAATCACATCCTACATTCTCCTCCATTCTCGCTCATCACAGAAAGCTCCAGGCTCCTCCATTCTAGCCGAAACGGTAAGGCTCTCTCCTTTCTCTCTTTCCATTCTCTATTTCTCTTCTCCCATCCTCAATCTACAGCTCCAACCAACAAAAATGATATAACCCAACAAAAAAATATACAATTCATCAACAGACTTCTCAACAGGTTGATTATTTTTGGGGCCACACCCCCATCCCCAGATTTAGCCTCAGCCACGCCCCAGCCCCAGCCCATTTACTCTTACCAGAAAAAGAAGTGCAAAATGATGATGCAAATAATAGCCATTACATGCCACATGAACTGCATTTGCAAGTTTGTGTTGTTTTTACAAACAAAAGTTCTAGATGGACAAACAGAGAAGAATGCAGGTGAAAAGCTTTAAACAAATCGAAGAAAAAAATCAACCAAAGAGAAGACTGTCACAGGCAGCGTCGGTTGATGAAGTTCTAGTTCTGCAACAATATTTTCACAGATTGGTAACATGCAGAGGAGATCGTCACATCCAGGTCGTCGCGGCGCGCACCACTGTACTTCACACCAACCTCGTCGTCATACATAGGGGAAGAGATTTGAAGGAGTTGGTTTTGTTGAGGAAGAGAAGATGGAGAGGCAAGGGGCTGTTCGATTTGGGGAGGGAGGGAAGTAGGAGATTTGAGAGAGACGAGGAAGTGAACTTTTTTTTTTTTCATTTTGATAAATACGAAAATACCCCTCTTCGTCTGCCATGTCACTTGTGGGTGCGCAATGGGTATGCGGTTTTGCCTGTACGTAGCAGGATACTTTTAAGAAATTTTCAAACAATTTTTTAATTTTATAATAGTTTTATTCAACTTTTTCTCTCCTATTTTTTAAAATTCAATAAAATATTTTAACTCAAACCATTTTACTATTATTCACAAAATTATCATCTCATCTCTTTTCCCAACTGTTCCCCAAGTCCCTTGAGATACTAAGCAACACGAATTTGATACGAGTTAAAACAGGGAAAGAAAAAATATTAGATCTTACTCTCTTGTTTTTGGTGGCTTAAATCCGCCGAGTCTAACGATATGGGACCAATTTGTCGAACGAGTCAAAGACAATCTCCAACATCATAAGCACATTTCCTATAATCATTGCAACGAAGCTGAAAGTTATAACCCATAATAGGATGGTGTATCAAATATCTAGTGAGCTAGATGCTATAAACAATTGATCCATTTTGCTCTCCACAAGAGCATTGATTTCTTCCTTGCTAAATCCGAATACATCATCTGTCTTGCATTGCTAACCTGGTCAACTATTTATTATTATTTTTTTTTAGTATTCTACTATTATTTACGCCTAAAGTTCTTATAAATATATTAAATTGTTCCTCAAGCTTGTAATCTATTTTTATCATATCAACGTTGCGTATATCAAGTGAGAGAAAGCTGGAAAGAAGATTTGAGATTCGATACCTTTCTCAAGACCCTCCTACTAAACCTCAAATGTCGATCGAATGCCATATGGAGTTTGAAAAGCAAAGTATAACAACTTAACATCTAGAGTTACAGACTACTCAAGATTACAATTGAACCTCTTGAAATCATGACAAAAACAAAAACCTTTCCCCTCCCAAACGATATGGAATCACATATTTACCATCTTTCTATACTCAAACCAACAGATTACACAAGATATGTCAATCAGCATGTAAGATCGTCTAAATAGGGCAAGGTTTCACGTCTACCAATTTCCAATCTGTTATGCTCTTTTAATACAATAGCTTTATAAATATTACGTGAACCTCACAAAGTTAGGGTGCTGCAAAGCCAAGGATGCTGTTGAAAGGTAGAAAAGATATATGCATCAATACTTTACATGTGCCTCGGTTACTTGCATTGAAAGTTGACACATATTCATTCTACGAGGGAAATCCAGAGGGCGACACCCATGCCTAGTATTAGTGAGGTTATATGGATTGCTGTACATTTCAATGAGGACGTGGCATTGTTATTCATTTCTGCAAGCACTCCAGCAACTGCAATGTATATAAATCCACCGGCAGTAAATCCCTGCAACAGTAACAGTTCCTTGAAATCGTGACTGAAAAAAAAGCCTTAAACCAACACATTTCTTCCTAGTGCTTCTCACCTCGATGAAAGACGACTGCCCTGGATCTTGCCCCAAGAGCAAAGCCTGCCACAGCAACAGCAGTAAATAGATTTGTAGCAAAACGTCTTAGATTCTAATAGCATAGGTTTTCCCATCCATGGGAAGATAAACTCACCATTGCAGTTCCTGCTAGAGCCACCAGTGCAGATAGGAAGTTGAAAAAGAGGGCTCTGGAGACACTGAAACCAGACCTCACAAGAATGCCAAAATCGCCAATCTGCACAGTGCGGAAGCAGCCAATGAACTAAGCTGTCAACTCCCAAGAACAAAAGAAAAAGAATAATCATAACGACAAAAATAATGAATAGTCCTCAACAAGTGATGAAAGCAGTCTTGACAATATACCACAGAGTCATAGTAAACACATTTAAATAGTTGATAAGGAGCGAATTGGTTCAAGGTTTATACAGGGAACTTAAAAATATTATTCTACAGCATACGAGGACACAATTTTCTGAAACCACATCACAATGTAGGAATGCATGCATTTTTTGAATGTTGTCAGATGAATTAAATAGTTCGTTAGCATGAGAGAGAGAGAGAGAGAGAGAGAGAGAGAGAGAGAGAGGGAAAGAAAGGGGGGGGGGGGGGGGGGAAGAATTGCAGCGCTTGGCTTGGAAACAAGGTAACCACCGAATGCATTCTTCCCATTTGGCCAACTCCACTGCATGGGGAATATGACATTATGACACTAGCCAAACATAGAAAAGATGCAAATAACCAAAGCTTTGAATTCACCTATGATGGAAAATGAATCTTTCAGTGAAATACAGAAGTTCAACTGCAAATAATTGAAATTTAGGGAGGGAGATGATAAACCACAGAAGAATCAGAATTCCCAACAAACGCTAATCTACTGTTCATTGCTATTAAATACAAAAACCAATTGAAAATGAATATATGGGACATACTAATAATCTTTGTACAACTTATTTTCTCTATCTGTAAGGTTTCATTGGCCGACATTCACGGTTTTTGAAAATGAATATATGGGACATACTGATAATCTTTGTACAACTTATTTTCTCTATCTGTAAGGTTTCATTGGCCGACATTCGTTTGCTCATACCCAAGCCTGGGTAGGACACGTCCTAGGCTTTGCAGCTGCCCATAATTGTTCCTCCACTTTTGCATGTATCCATTTACTTCACAGTGCACAGGGCTGGGTGTGCAGTTACATTTGGTCCTATCAATCTCCCAGAAAGGGCATGGTTTTACTGAGCACTTCACATCCAACAACACTTTGAAGATATTACTAGGGGCAGATTAAGGAACTACAAGCATCAACTCAGCAGTGGACTAATAACTTGACGAACCAATCAGTTTCCACAGTTCCCGAACAAAGCCTCCAAGTTTCAACAATCATCAAGATGTTAGAAAATTCAAGGTCTTGTCTTTACAACATCCCACAGAGTTAAGCATTTATGAGCCCAAGAGTCATTCAAATAGAACCAGTGGGGCAAAAAGTTTGAGTCCCATCCATTTTCCAATCACCCCTCCCCTCCCCAACTTCTTTCTTGCGGGTATGCTATCCAAGACTAGGGATAGATTTTAGAACCTCAGCAAGGTAGGGCCCTTTTTGGACCCACCACTAGGGTGTACACCTGGATACACAACCTAATACACAAGAACCTTTTACCAGGTATTTTAGTGGAACTCCACTTATTAGACCCAAGATGTTCTGATAACTATGAATTATTCTTGCATCTTCCTTTTCTACTTTTTTGACATAACAACTCGGATCAAGTATAGAATAGTGGTGAATGAGATCCCACATTACTCTCGAATGGAGAAGTTTTTGGCCTTTATATATTTCAATGAACTTTAATTGTAACTTTGACTAGTCCTTTTGAAGCATAATTCTAAATGTGATTTGGGCTCCTCTAGGGTCATTACACTAAGGACATTAGAAATCTCTCCTTCCCCAATTGGCCTAGCAATAAGCTCCATGATGCCCCCCCCCCCCCCCCAAAAAAAAAAAAAAAAAAACAGAAACAATTTTCATTCTCAATCTTTTTGTCTCTGGGATTCAGTCAGAGAATAAAATTATATATACCTCGTCAGGCTAAAAGCTTGATGGTCAAAAGGTGGGCTTGGAATGAGCTGTAGACACAAACATCTTGGGTTCAATTCTCCACTAGGAGTTCCTTTGGATTACTTGAAAGGCTAAAACACTGTTTTGGCCGGTAAGGACTTGTATCCGGGCATACTCCTTATGGATGGGTTTGGGGGCATACTCCTTAGGAATGGGTTTGAAGGGCCCCTACCATGGTCAAGTTCCACATCACTAAAAAAAAAAAGATGACAAAATTATATTATGGACAGGCACATATTTGAAATGAATGCCACAATAGGCACATCTAAACCTTTGCCTGTGTCCACGGCTAGCCATGTACAGAGTTGGGCTTCCATGGCTTTGGCTCACAACTCTCCTTGATGAGTACAAAAGAACAAAAAAAATCTCCTGAATAATGCACAGCCAGAGTTAAGCTTCTATAGCTTGAGCACCTCCAAATGATAACTATCCTAGACGAGCCACAGAAAAACGCTCTTGAAGGGTGAGCACAGTTAAAATCCCCAAGACATGTAGTCATGGCCATAAGGAAGCCTAGCCAATAGAGATGGATGCAAAGATTAAATAGAGCTTGGGAACTCCTCAATCATGACTTGAACCAATCCTGTGCGTATATGGATACTGGGACCCACATAGCCCTCTTGTTTGTTTCCCTTGTAAACTCAAATTTCACTCTCCCAAATATAGAACCCAAGCCCAAAGCATGAATTTATGCTTGCTTGCTAAAGAAAACACCACCACCCAACACCAAACACTTGTCCCCTTCATTTCTTTTTTTTTATAGGTAAGCAACAACGTTTTTTTTATCAGTTAAGCACGAACTTTTATTGTTAGCAATAGTCATATCCCATGAACAACACCTGTCCTCTTCATTTGAAGCAAATCATGCAGCCAACAGTGCTTCCTACATTTTTCCTATAGTCTGAATGGCCAGCAAGGCCATCACAATTCCTCATGCATCCTCTTACCCACTTTGGGTCTTTTCTGCATGCTTAGGCCAGAAATTAACATTGTGTTAGGTAAAGCATAGATTTCTATAAAAAGAATCTCTACTTCATTACATTAACAGGGACCCATGTTCTTGGGCTATGCCTATTGCTATTATCAATAAAATTTACGAATACCTATAAACAAAAAGGAAAAAAAAAAACGCACCTAACAATTTAAAAGCCAAACTGGCAGTATCACTAGAAAAGCTCCTACAATTTGTACCCTAAAAATGACACCAACTTGGATCTCTGTATCCTTATCTGTCCACTCAGGCATATCTTATAGTGATGGGACAAAACACAAACAATAGCCATATTTTAAGAAAAGGTCACCATTATCTCTGCCTTTTCCACCTTGCATTTCCTCCCACTGGAGAATAACTTCACAGATGTACCCACAGATATGCATGGTCATCACTCGTCTCCATCTTCTTGTATAAATCAAATCATGGGGGAAACAGAAGAATAACCAGCTAAAAGTTTCCAGGGATCATCTCTCTCTCATCTACTCCATCCTGCAGTTACTAGATCCAGGACAATTCTTACAGCTATGTGTCTCTTTCTCTCGTAGCATCATCTTTTTTGCCTTCCACATATGATAAACTGATGCCACAGTAGCTATGATGCCCTGTTGTTCTCGTGTAGTGATTGACAAACAAGTGTGCCTGGGATCAAAAGAAACCTCTTCACTAGCTCAAGGCCCCGCTCTGCAGACCTAACAAGCAAGCATTGAGAATCACTTCTTTCATCAACCAAAATGTGCCGCCCCTATCTTTTAGACATACTGACACAGATCAACCCTACAAAAATGGCTTCCAACAACCTAAACATTATATACAACTTTATCTGAATACATTATGGGTTCAAAATATAAAGACATCGGTCCTAGAAAATGAATAAAATTGTACTTGTAAAATATATAAAATGGGTAAGACTTCATCAAACAAAAAAAAACAAAAGATCTGAACCTCTTGAGGAAGCTCATGTGCAAGCAAAAACAGAGTTCTAGACCACCCGCCAACGGATCCATAAAGAAGGAAAGCACTTCCCAGAGCCATTCCATCAGTAAAATTGTGCTGCAGCATTAATGTGTTAAACTGTATCATTTGAATTGGTTTTCTTTCATACAATTAAGAATAAATTAAAAAAATAGAAAATAATAATAATAATAATAAGGCCCACATACAACACCATCAGAAAAGAGATTGAGATAACCAAACACAAGATTTGTCGACGATCGAGCCGGATCTTTTTCTTTATCGGTGAAGCTATTTGTCGTATCTACAATGGCTTTATCTTTAGCACCACCACCAGTGCTTCTCTGCAGAATGAAAGAATGACAGACAACGTTCAATATTCATTCCTATAGCACCATCCAAATTAGATCTTGTAGTAGAATAGCCAACTTCATCTCCTGGATTCTGTGCAATGCAATAAAAAGAAAGTGCATGACCTTAATGTTTTCACTTTGAAAATTTTATACCACGAATGTTGGTTTTAAATTGCACACTAATTATTACTATAAAGTAAGAATCTTCTATGCATAACAGAGATGCACAGATTTCCTGTATGACAGTAAGGCTAATCAGATGCCTCAGGCACATACCATTAGGCAGCCCCTAAGCATCAACCATCATTGCTTATTCGGCTTTACCATGTCCCACCCACTAGAATGGTCATAAATCAGAGTGGATCTCAAGAGACCAAATATACATAAAATAAAATCTCCTCACCTTTCTAAGAAATTCATGCTGGGTCACATCATCTCCATTCGAAGAATCATTTGACACTTCACATAAAACTTTTCCTTCAGTTGACATTTCCATCGTCTCTCTTTTTCCACTCAAAGATTGTGACTGCACAATGTCATGAGCATCATTATCACCCTTCAATTTCTTACTGCTCTTATCATGATGGTGGTGATGGCCATGACTCCATCCATGAGTTCCTCCAGAGTTATCTTCCACATACCTCACTGCCTTCTCTACAAGAAGAAAAACTACAATGCCAGCTGCAACAATCATAACATCACAGTAAGAATTCAAGGTATTTTCACCCAAATCTGCAATGCCTCCAATATACTTTGCTTTTATAGGTACACCACCACAGACTCAACCAGGATGGAAAGACACTGATAATGATATCACATCATCCAATAAGACTTTTCATTTTCTTTCCTTTTTCTTTTGAGGGTAGAAATTACAATAGATGATAAAAACTTAAAAACTTAAAGACCCTTATTAAGTATATAATCAATTCTAGCTTAATGAAGGTTATAGGTAATCCCTCCAATCTAGCCTGGTCATACAACAAATGTTTTCAATTGGACTTGCATTAAATCAATCCTTCAAAAACTACCCTTTGTCATCAAAATGAGATGCAATTGCTAATTTCTGGTGCTTAAAATCAAACATTTTCTTCCCTTTTTTATGTTATTGGTATTTTTATTACTTCTATTACTATTATAACTA
>QEOT01008748.1:2609-16591 GCA_003123785.1 Pterocarya stenoptera | reverse complement strand
GAAAAAAAAAAAAAAAAAGGGCAAAGCAATGCATTGAAGCCCACAACCAATGAATCAAGATCCAATACCACCTAAACTCTAAGCATTTAAGTGATGTAGGTCGCGTGTTCCACATGCTTGAGAATAGAATAACTCTAAAATTGTCATTCCACGATTATATTGTAGTAGCATGCATTGGTCTAGAATAAAAGAAGTACCTGAAGCGAGCTAAGTAAAATTCCAGATTCGCTTTGCACTACTGTACATGATATCAAACGGATTTTCCTGTAATATTCTCGCAACTTGCTTGTTTTGCTTTGTACTATTTTTTGCTTTTTGGGTTCTTTTGCTTTGTAAAGCATCCTCAATTAGCTAAAAACTAAATCCATTGAGTATTTAGCTATTAGTGAACAAAATATGATGACAATGGATTAGCTAAATTTCAAATTATTAGACTTTAACTACAGTGACTTTCAAAAAAATTTTCAAATTTGAAGATTACGGTAGATAGACCAAATATATATTTTATCAATTATTTATCTTTCTTCATTCTTATCTACTTCATATGAAAATAACATTAATTTAATTAGAATATGATTACTAATACACATATAATAGGTAGAATGATAAAATTAAATAAATTAATTATTAAAAAAATTAAATATTTTTAAAGTAATATTATTTTATTACTATAAAATGAATAAATGAATAATCCAATGTGAGAATTTGATGTGAATGAAATAGTTAAAGTCAAATTCATTTCATATTATTTTATTATTATATAATGAAAAAATAACTATTCTAATATGGGGATTGTAATAGTCAAAGTCAAATTCATCTTACATTATCTAAAAGTATCCTTTAGCTTTGACTAATCCATTGTGAGGGCTCTAACGTACTCCCTTTGGCTTTTGGTTTACAAGGAGAAGGAATGCTTCCATCAACATCATGTTTTAAGTTTTTTTTTGGTTATTCTAAATATCCCAAGCACACATATATATATATAGAATAATACACCTTATCCATTTTTTCTTTGGAGAATTATATTCTACCATTATTGTCAAAGAAAAATTCTAAATATATATTTTATTTATTTTTGCAAGAATTGATAATTACAACAATGAAATCCAATTGTTCCTAGTTCTTGCCATGAGTGAAGTGAAAAATAACTGATTAATAATATTTATCATCTATTATATTCTTTAGAGCATATTCCTTAATTTATTCTCATCTAATATTTTCTTTAGAGCATATTCCTTAATGAGAAAGCAGTCCGTCTCACTTAATGATCAACACAAACCACTCTATCTTCTTTGCATGGCCTTTCAGACCCAAACAACCCCTTCCAAATTTGTAGCCAATAGCCCAATGGAACACAAAACATGCATGTACATTGGAGAAAGAGGAGGAGGAGAAAGGGGAGGAGGAGCAAGAGGAGAAGGAGAGTCATAATTAATTTTAAGAAATTATACTTTTCATATTTTATAGAAAATGATATCCAGCCCTCCCAAGAAATAAAAATCCTGATTTTAGTCCATATTCCAGTTATAAAAGGTCTAGACAAAGGTACATGCAATTATTACAGGCATGCCTCCGTATATATCAAGGTCGCCAAGATGACATAATTATTGCTATTTAACATCTCTACACATTATACAAAACTTTTTTTTTTAAATTTATTTTTAGTTTTATTCTTCTTAAATTTATTGAATTCTTCTACCTATTATTTATAGACCACACATTTGCTAAAAAAAAAAAAAAATTAAAACAATATGATGTGTAGTGTATTAGGATGATGAATAAAATTTTTGATTATAAATAATCCAGTCAACATAAGTCAATGATTTGATTGTACTTGAACCAATTAGATGTTATATCATTGTATATATAAACCCATATTCATACTGTGTAATTCACTTACTTACAAATATCAAGATTTTCAAGAATTCTTGTGCATACAAGAGTTCTTTTCTTCTATATGACTTTCTTGTTTCCTTTGTTTTCTAATATGCAGGTATGAGAGCATTAAGCTCTGCTCTGCATTTGATATTTCTTTTTCTTTTTCTTCTCCTTTGCAAATGGAAATTTCATTTGCGTCTTTTTCCAATCCTTGTGAGGATTCTTCTACTCCATATTTTCTTCAAAACAGGGATAACCCAGGCTTCATTCTTGTTACACAGCCTCTGTCTAGCGAAAACTACCATACATGAAAATGTTCCATGTTAATGGCTTTGAATGCTAAGAATAAGTTTGGCTTCATAAATGGATCTCTACCTCCATCTGTGCACTGAGTCCAATCCCTTATATTTGTATTGGAGGCGATGCAATGACATGGTGGCTTCTTGGTTGTTAAATTATGTTTTGAAAGAATTGGCGTCGAGCATAGTTTTTATCACCAATGAAAAAGTAGTCTAGGATGATCTGAAAGAAAGGTTTTCGCAAACTAATGGCCCTCGCATTTTATCAGTTGAAGTCAGAAATAGCTGAATTGGTTCAAGATCAATAGTTTGTAAGTGCTTACTACACTCGACTCAAGGGTTTGTGGAATGAGCTAAGCATTTATTAGTCTTCACAAATCTGTACTTGTGGTGCGACGAGGAATGTAGCAGAAGCTTATCAACAAGAATATGTTATGAAGTTCTTGATGGGACTTTATGAATTTTTCAGCAATGTACGTGCCCCAAGATCCGTTACCACCTTTTGAATAAAGTCTTTACTTTGATTTTAAGAGAAGAAAGATAAAGAGAGATTCGTCTTGCTGTTATACCAAGAATGGAAAATGCAATTTTACTTGCATGTTCTAGACCTAATATGTTAGGGCTCTAACAGGAGAGTGGACTTGAGAGAGATAGAGATCTAAGAGAAGTGAACTGAAGATCAGGGATTGTACGAAGTGAAGAAGTATGAAGAAAGAAGAAGCAATGGAGTTGTGTATGCAAGAAGGCAACTATGGAGTTTTGGATGTTGCACACCGTTTTTATTATGTGTTCAGTTTTTGTTAAGTGTTCTGTTGTCTAAGTAGTATTGTAAAATGCAGCGTTTGGAAGAGTCTACCAAACCGTGTGTTCTGGTATGTTATTTACTTCAATAGATAGTAGGTTAGTTTATCTCTTACAGAGTCTGTTACAAGGAGTGAGTCCTTAAAGGGAAAAAGGAATCAAAGTAAGAAGTATCTAGAATTTTATCGAGCTTTCTGAAGATTCCATGGAGGTTGGGAACCCTCGAAGTATTCCCGTGAGCAATAGAAATCTCTGACTCTCATTAGCATTTTTACAAATACATCACTTGCATTTCTTGATTTCATAGCAGTATCCATCATTACATTTCCTTTGCTTTTCTTTAGTACAATATCACAAATCACAACTAGATTCATAACAGTAGTATCAGTATCTACCGATTATATGGCAGATAATACTAGGTCCAAGCATCAACAACAAGAGAATTTACAACAATAGATAATTGAAGTTCAACATTAAAATGAACACCGATAGCAAACTATGCAGGACTTGAAGACCAATATAGAAACATTGAATGATATGATACGCACCGTCATCCAGCAACATCAACAACAACATCATCAACATCAGCATCAGCACCACCATCAGCATCAGCACTGCGAGCACCACCAGCAGTACTTTGATGACCAAGTGCCACCAGATTTGAGGAAGGGAAACTTCAGAGGTGTGAAGTTAGAATTTTCTCATTTTCAAGGAGACAACCTAGGTGCTTGGATTTTCAAGGCAAACCAGTACTTCGAGTTTTATTAGACTTCTATGCCTCATCGCATGCTCATGGCTTTTTACCACATGCACAGTGAGGCTCTTGTGTGGTACCAAGAGTCTTTTGAGAGGGGCCATTTTCGGGATTGGGATGCTTTCACTAGTTCAATG
Organism: Pterocarya stenoptera; assembly: GCA_003123785.1. NCBI lineage: Eukaryota > Viridiplantae > Streptophyta > Magnoliopsida > Fagales > Juglandaceae > Pterocarya > Pterocarya stenoptera. The sequence goes on along the minus strand of QEOT01008748.1, from coordinate 12,722 downwards.
ATCCTTCGTTTTGGCCCAACGACTTATGACAATCCCATGGAGGCATTAACTCGATTAAAACATACCAGATCTATTGCTGTGTACAAGGCACAATTTGAAACCTTGTCCAATTGGTTAAGAGGGCTTTCCGATGAGCACAAGCTGAGTTGCTTCATCAGTTGGCTGAAAGAAGAGATCCGCCTTCCCATTAAAATGTTCAATCCTGTCAGTATGAATGTAGTATATGGTTTAGCAAGAATACAAGAGGAATATCTCTTGAGTGCAAAAAAAATAAAGCAAGCCTATAGTAGAGAAAGCAAGTGATGCAGTGGGGGGTTTTTCTTGAGGATCTTACTTGGGCAGCAGCAACAATAAATGGCCTGGACCTACAGGTGCTACTAGACTAGTATCCTCAGCCCAAATGGATGAGACACGTATTAAAGGACTGTGCTACCACTGTGATGAGAAGTGAAGCCTAGCCCATAATTGTAGAAAACCGAGGATTTATTTCCTACAAGCTGAGGACAAGGAGTTAGGGGAGGAGGGTGGCAATCTTCCAAAGGATAATGTAGAAATGGTTGAGTGATAAGTGTTATTTTTATATGATTTTTATCATTATTTTATTTATGAAAGTGTCATTTTCCCTTCAATACTATTGATTTTATTTTATTTCTACATATTTTTATTTATTTTCTTGGATTTGAAGGAATGAGAAGATTTAGTGCAAAGGGAGAGCGTTTTGGTACAAAAGAAGAGACTACGGATCTAGACTGATGAGAGGCAGTGAGATTTGAAGAGAGCCGATGAGATTTGAGTGAGGAGTCTTATCCCATGGGTAGCAAAGAGATTTCTCTTGCCCAAAGGTGAGAAGACTTACCTCTCAGTAGGCGAGGAAACTCGTGACTAGAAAGCGCGAAAACTTGGTGACAAGACTCTAGGTGGTTAGATTGGGCGACAAGTCTAATGACCAACTTAAAATACATCGTGGGCAACAACTAGAAAATGCGAGAGGAGTCTTTCATCCTAGTCGGGAGTGTTTCCAGTCAGTAGGTAAGGAGAGGGTCGTGTGGTCTTTGTGACCTCCACGCCCATTCATTTGTGAAACTATTCTTAGGATAATTCCTTTTATTTTAATATTTATCTTTAGAAATTATTTTCCAGATTTTTAGGCTAAATTATAGCCGCAGTTATCTTGTTTTAATATTTGAATTTTGACATCTATTTAATCATGTCTTGTGGGATGAATAGGAAGAGTTCTGAATCGGAGTTTTGTTTTGAGTTTTAGAAAGTCTGAGTTTAGGTTTCGATAGTTCAGAGTTTATTATTTGAGGTTTTTTCAATGAGGCAGATTTGGGGGAGCAGAGGTAAAAGCCGTATATTTCATCAACTGACTCTAATGAAGAACACCAGTTTTATTGCTTTTCTTTTTCATTTCATTATGAACTAAGTTTATTTTCTAGAATTTTGATGTAACCTAGTATTGAACAAAAAATTTATTTTCTAAGTTATTTTATTTTCAATATTTCCATGATTGAGTGTTTATTCCTTGTTCTTAATACTTACAATTTTCTAGCTAACTATTATTCTATCTTTTGGATTGCATTGAGACCAAGAAGTGATTTGTGATTAAAGCTCTAGAATTAAATACCATTAGTTAAGTAAAAGTAGAGATGCTTTACCGCGACTAGTGTGATTTTTGGTATTGTTCAACAAAAAATATTGAATAGTTAAGGATTTTTGTCATCAACTTGGGATAATTGAGATTCTATAGCAATGAAGAATAAATTGTGTAGGATTTTCTAGGTGAAGTCAAACGCTCTATATCTATTCTTATTATTTTAAAAATCTTAATAATGTTATTTTCTTCAGTTTAATTTTGATAATCCACTCTTCAAAATTCGGTTTTCCAAATAGTAATTTATTTAGTCAATTTCAATACTCAATAGCATAATTATTCCCTATGGATTCAATATCCGTTTTCTTTAAAACACTTTTCTACTTATTATGACTCTGTGCACTTGCAGATATATTTTTATGCGAACAAGTTTGGGGAATAGTTATTTGTTATTGTAGACCTATTCTTGCTGGTTGTGATGTTGTGCTAGGAGTTCAATGGTTAGAGACGTTGGGCCCTGATGTGAGATTTCTCTAAGTTGCTGATGAGTTTTAGACATGAGGTGAAGTTGACTGAATTACAACGGTTAAGGCTGAAGTCGTCAGTGGTGGAGGATGGCCATAAGCTGGTCAAGACTACTGTGTCTAAAGGCAAGGGAATTCTGTTAGAGATTATGTTTGTTGAGGGCAAGGGGCTAGGTGTTAAAAATCTAGATAGTGATGTTACTCAAGTACTAGAAGAGTTTGAGGGAGTTTTTAATGAGCCTAACGAGTTACCGCCACCCCGTAGCCATGACCATCAGATAGTGCTCAAGGAATGAACCCAACCCACTACTAATAGGCCTTATCGATACACTTATTACAAAAAAACAGAAATAGAAAAAGTAGTGGTTGAGCTCTTAAAATCAAGGATGATATGACCAAGTTTCTACCCTTTTTTTTCTCTGGCTTTGCGAAGCCGATGGAAGTTGGATACATTGTGTAGACTATCAAGCCCTAAACAAGGAGACTGTGAAGACAAAATTTCCTATTCTAGTAATTGACGAGTTGTTGGAGGAATTATTTGGTTTGGTGATTTTTCCCAAACTCGATGTAAGGTTGGGTTATCACCAAGTCCGGGTAGTACCTGATGACACACCCAAGACAACATTTCAAACTCATGAAGAGCATTATGAGTTTTTGGTTATGCCATTTGGCCTAACTAATGCCCTGGCCACATTCCAAGAATTGATGAACGATGTATTCAAACTCTATCTAAGGAAATTTGTACTCGTATTTTTTGATGACATATTAATGTACAACAAGTCTCGGGGGAGCATTTGGGGCACCTAAAATAGGTTTTAACTTGCTGCAACATCACTGTTTGTTTCCTAAGAGGTCAAAGTGCAAGTTTGAAGTTGAAGAAATTGACTATTTAGGCCACATTATTAATACTGGAGATGTAATAGCTGATACCTCTAAGATTGCGACAATGTTGGATTGGCTCGAGCCTAAGAATGTGAAGTGTCTAAGATTCCTAGGGCTAACGAGGTACTACTGAAAATTTATAAAGGGGTATGGGATTATAGCAGCCCTGCTGACATCCTTGCTAAAAACGAATTCCTTTGAATGGAGTATAGAGACTCGAAAGGCATTTGAGGCACTTAAACAGGCTGTATATTACAGCCCCCGGTGTTAAGAATTTTAGATTTCAGCAATCCCTTCACCATTGAGTGTGATGCTTATGGAATGGGACTAGGAGCAGTGTTGATGCAATCTCGTCAGCCCATTTCCTCTTGAGCAAGGCACTTAAAGGGAAGGCATTACTGTTATCGACTTGTGAAAAGGAGCTTTTGGCTCTTGTAAAAGCTATACAAAAGTGGAGAACATATTTGCTTGGCCAATCTTTTGTTGTGAAGATAGATCAAGAAGCTCTTGAATTTCTACTAGAACAAAGAGTGAGAACCGAGGCTCAATAAAAATGGGTGGCTAAGTTAATGGGATATAATTTTCCTATTGAATAGAAAAAAGGTAAGGAGAATAGAGTGATTGATGTACCCTCATGAAGGGATGAAAGGGATCAAAGGTTGAATGTTTAGCTATAAAATTTTTCCGACTCCTTCATGGGTAGAGGAGCTGAAACAAAGTTATCAAAATTCAAGTGAGATAGTCGAGCCATTGGGCCAACTCCAATCAAACCAGGAAAATTCAAGGGGATTCTCAATTAAATAGGGGCTAATCATTAAAAAAAGGGCGTATTGTGTTGGCTGAGGATTTAGATTTCAACAGAAAGGTGCTACAGTATATCCATAATAACCCTCAAGCAGGTCATTTGGGTTACTTAAAGACATACAAGAGAGCTAAACGTGATTTTTATTGGAAGGGAATGAAAAGGCACAAAAAAATTGGTAAGGGAATGTGATATGTGTCAAGCCATGAAAAGTCAAACCCTACACCTAGAGGGACTACTCCAGGCCATACCCATTCCCAACCAACCTTGGACTGACATATCACTTGACTTTGTGGAAGTGCTACCAGTTTCCAAGGGGTTTAGGGTAATACTTGTGGTGATTGGTCGTCTTACTAAGTATGGTCATTTCATACCCTTGCCCCACCCCTATACTGCCCATATTGTAGCGAAGGAGTTTATGAAGAATGTGTTTAAGTTACATGGGATTGTGGTGTTAGATAGGGACCCTACTTTTCTGAGTGCATTTTGGAAGGCCATCTTCTACTCTCAGTGATCCTCCTTTGACTTCAGTTCAGTTTATCATTCTCAGTCAGATGGTCAAATTGAAGCCCTCAATAAGTATCCGAAAGGTTATTTATGCTGCTATACAAGATCTAAGCCTAGATCTAGTCCCATTGGCTTCCTATGGCCGAGTGGTGGTATAATACCACCAATCACATGACCATTAAGATGACCCCCTATGAATCTGTCTATGGCTACCCCCCACCCACCCTCCTATCCTATGTTCTCGGTACAATTTCCAATGAGACAGCCAACCAGTTTATAAGCAACAGGGACCAAATAATCAGTTTATTGAAATAGAACTTACCAAATGCTCAGCATAGAATGAAACATTATGTAGACAAACATAGAATCGAAAGAGAGTTTGAGAAGGGAGATTGGGTCTACCTGAAACTTCAGTCGTACTGATAGAAAACCCTAACTTTGAGATGCAATCTGAAGCTATCTCCAAGGTACTATAGGCATTTTCAAGTCGAAGGGAGGGTTGGATCCGTGGCTTACCGTTTGAAATTACCAGAAGGATCCAAAATACACCCGACATTTCACGTTTCATGTCTAAAAAAGAAGTTGGGTTCACAAGTTCCAGTCCTTCCTGAGCTTCCTCCTACAGACCCCATGAGAGAGATTCAACCCGAGCTTGAGAGATCTTGGAACGTAGGATAAAGAAATAAGGGGATCGAGCATTGACCAAAGTTCTAGTGAAATGGAGTGAGCTTCCTAAAGAAGAGAGTAGCTGGGAAAGACTCTGGAAACTTCAAAGTCTTTACCCATACCATGTGGGCAAGGTCTTTTGAAGAGAGGGGAACTGTTGGGGTTCCGACAGGAGAGTGGACTTGAGAGAGATGGAGATCGAAGTAGAAGTAAACTGAAGAATAGAGGCTGTATGAAGTGAAGAAGTATGAAGAAAGAAGAATGAATGGCGTCGTTTATGCAAGAAGGTAGCTGTGGAGTTTTGGATGTTGCGCACCGTTTTTATTAAGTGTTGTGTTATTTGAGTAGTATTGTAAAACACAACGTCTGGAGGAGTCTACCAAATGGTGCGTTCTAGTCTGTTATTTACTTCAGTAGATAGTAGGTTAGTTTATCTCTTATGAAGTCTATTACAAGGAGGGATTCCTTAAAGGAAAAACTGAATCATAGTAAGACGTATCTACAATTCTATCAAGATTTCTGAAGATTGTATGGAGGTTGGGAACCCTCAAGGTATTCCTGAAATCTTTGACTCTTATTAGCATTTTTACAAACACATCACCTGCATTTCCTGATTTCATAGTAGTATCCATCATTACATTTCCCAAGCTTTTCCTTAATACAATATTACAAATCACAACTAGATTCATAACATAATCTTGTTTCCAGTAATGCACATGGTAGACTAGTGAGTCTGGTTCTCAAAGAGATAGATGAATTTGTACACATTGTGGCTTAACTGGGCCCACTGTGGACAAATATTACATGTTACATGCTTACTCGCTTGGGTTCAAGCCAAAAGGATGTAAAGGTCTTGTTGTTGCTGCTATAAATCAAGCTATGCATGATCTCTCAGAGGCATTCAATGAGTTTCCACAAATCCCTAGTACTCAGGAGCTACAAACTTCTCAAATTTCTTAATTACAAAAATTCTAATGATTGTTCTACAAACACTAGTTCAGTAGACAATTTACCAAAGCTTCATCAATCTGTCAGGTATATGTTCATCTATTGTTCATAGCCAAGATTCTTTACATTCTACGTTACATACATTGCAAGCAGACCATTCTTCATTTTTCACAACTACTAATACCTCGATTAATTCATCCATACCTTGGGCGATTGACTCTGGAGCCGTTGATCACATGGTTAGTTCAATTTCTTTTCCTACCTCCATTACATCCAGTGTTAATGCTTCTGTCAAACTTCCAAATCGAATCATTTAGGAACAATTAGAATTTCTGAAAACCTTATCTTTACAAATGTCTTATGTATACCCTCCTTTTCTATCAATCTAATCTCAGTTACCTAGCTCACTAAACACAATTCTTGTTGCTTCTTTTTCTTTGTTGAATCTTTTTTCATTCAGGACCTTTGCTTATAAGGACGATTGGGCTGGGTAGAACGAAGCATGGACTATATTTTTTGTTGCATGATTCTCATTTGTCTAGTAAAAGTAGTCTTGTTTCCCCTTCTAAAACTTGCACTTCTTCCTCGTTTGTTTTGCTCCTTTTGATCTTTGGCATTATAGACTTCTACATATTTCACATGCTAGAAAATCACGATAGAAAAACTTGAACCTTGCATCAAATTGTCAAATACTTCTCATTGTGAAATATGCCCTATGGCAAAACTTCATTGTTTCTTTTTTCAATAAACAGTCTATAACTACTCCTTTCAATTGGCTCATTGTGACATATGGAGACCATATCTGGTTGCAACTTTAGATGGTTCTCATTTCTTTTTAACCATTGTGGATGATTTCACTCGCTGCACTTGGGTGCTCTTAATGAAGCACAAATTCGATACCAGATTAATCTTACAATCATTCTTCACTCTCATTGAAACTCAATCCAATGCTAAAATCAAAGCTTTGCGTTTTGACATGGTGTTGAGTTTTTCATGCATGATTTCTATAATGCCAAAACGGCATTCGTCAACTTTCCTGTAGAACCACTCCTTAACAAAATGGCATTATTGAAAAAAAGCACCAACACCTCTTAAATATGGCTCAAGGCTTACGTTTTCAGCTAATCTTCCACTAATGTTTTAAGGAGATTGCATACTCATTGTTGCTTGTTTGATAAACAAAATCCAACACCATTAATCTCTTCCAAAACACCATTTGAAGTGCTATTTTCAGCTTCTCTTTCCTACTCTCATTTGCATGTCATTGGGTGTCTATGTTAGGCCTCCACTCTTTCTCACAATCGTTCTAAATCTTTGTCTAGAGCTCGTCGATGTATCATTCTCGGTTATCCTTTTAGTCTAAACGGATATAAGCTCTATGACCTTGATACTAAAATTATCTTTGTGTCTCGTGATGTCTTTTCTATAAAAATGTATTTCCCTACAAATCCACAACTTTTGAATCTATTTCCTCTACTGATTTCTCATTTTTGGTTCTCCCCAATCCTGCTGTAAATGACTCTATTGAATATATTCCGACTACCTGATAAGGTACTAACAAGACTCTTGAAAATATTTCTCTCATTGTTCCACAGAGATCTACTAGAGTTAGACATACTCCTTGCCACTTACAGTCTTAGCATTGCCAATTAGCTTTTTCTACTACATGCCAGTCACCTTCTACAAGTGATGCTTCTGCTGACACAAGTAATCCTCATTCTTTTCACCATTTCCTTTCCTATGACAAATTATTTGCTCCTCATCAAACCTTTTCTTGGAATTTTTCCTCCACCTTTGAGCCTAAATACTATAATGAAGATATTAAGTTTTATCATTGGCATGAAGCTATGTTAAATGAGATTGCAGCTCTTGAACCCAATAAAACATGGTTACTCATTGATTTGCTTGCTGATAAGAGACCTATTGGCTGGAAATGGGTGTACAAAGTGAAATATAATTTTGATAGGACCATAGAAAGATACAAAGCAAGGTTGGTAGCCAAGAGCTACACTCAACAAGAAGGTCTTGATTATATAGACACTTCTTTCCTTGTGGCTAAACTTACAACTATCAGATTACCACTTGCTTTAGCATCTATACACAATTGTCAATAATGCATTTTTTGCATGGAGATTTACAAGATTCTTTCTTTGTTGTTTTAGTTTATGTTGATCACATAATTATTACTAGTAATAATCTGTAGTTTGTAATAGATTTTAAGAGATCTTTGAATGAAAAATTCAAGATAAAATATCTCAATTTGCTTGAATATTTTCTTGGTTTGAGGTTGCAAGGTCTGCCAAAGGTATTTTCTTATGTCAGAGACACTATGCTCTGGAGAGTTTGAGTGACTTTGGTCTAATGGTTTCAAAAGCCAGTAATTTTCCCATGGATTATGAAGCTTAGCATGACAGATGCTAAATTGTTGTCTGATCCTACTGCCTATAGGAGGTTAGTTGGTCATCTCCTTTATATCACCATTACCAGACCTGACTTGGCATATTCAGTATAAGTCTTAAGTCAATTTATGGACAAGCCTACATAGTCTCATATGATAGTTGCACAACAAGTTTTGAGGTACTTGAAGTTGACCCTAGGACAAGGCATTTTTCTATTAGCATCATCCGGTTTTCATCTTAAAGCATTTAGTGATTCGGATTGGGCATCATGTGTGGATACTCGAAGGTCAGTCACAGGATTTTGTATCTTTTTTACAGATTCCATCATGTCTTTGAAGTCAAAGAAACAGAGCACTATATCTCATTCCTTATCTAAAGCATAATACATGGCTTTAGCTTCCACTTCATGTGAGATTACATGGCTTATTTCACTCCTTAAAGACTTTGGCATTCAACACAACCAACCAGCTTTTCTTTTATGTGACATTTAAGTTGCATTACACATTGCAGCCAATGATCATGTGTTTCATGAAAGAACAAATCATATAGAAATTGACTGCCACTTAGTTCGTGACAAAGTCTTATCTGGAAGTAATTAAAACACTACATGTTTCCTCTAGATCCTTAACTAAAGCCTGGCCTTCCTTTTACATAATACAGCTCACTTCTTTCCAAGATGGGTGTGTTGAATATACACAATCCTTCTTGAGAGGGAGCATTAAAACTATTATAAATAGTACTCTAGTCAACATAAGTCAATGATTCGGTTATACTTGAACCAATCGTATGTTATCTCATTGTATATATATATATATAAATCCGTACTCATACCGTGCAATTCACTTATAGAATATGATCAAGAATTTTAAGAATTCTACTACACGAGTTCTTTTGATCTTCCGTATTGCTTTCAGCTTGTTAATTGATCTTCTGTTTTCTGATAAAATAAATTTAGAGCAAGTTCAAAAAAACCCATTGCAATTACATTTGCAAGTACTGTAAGGATGAAATAATGCATTGACTAGCTATTATTCCTTTTTTACCACTTTTTCCTGAAAAAAATAGCTACAAATTAAAACATATACATACATAGACACTCAACGTACGTACCTTATACAAATGCACGGAAAATCATAAAATACTTCAGAGTTTTTTTTATCAGTTTTGCTTAAAAAATCTTCACAAGTAAAAAAAATATATATATATACCCACCTAAAAAATCTGACCTCCACTTCACCTGCTAATAAGGAGGCAAAAGACATGCAAAGTATATACATCTAGAATCCTGGTTATATATATTAATTAGTAACCTTTAATTAACAGTACATAAAATAATTAAATCTCCAACAAAAAAATAATAATAAATAATAAAATAGGGAAATTAGATTACATGATTTTGGAGAGATTTTTCTAACCCATCTTAAAAAACGTTCAGTGTTGATAGAGCTGTTGAGCATGTATGTGTTCTTTTAAAGTTTTATGCCATTAATATATGATCATGATCATGAGCATGTATGTAAAAATACACATATTCTTTTAATATCACTAAATGTGTATGCTTCTCACGTGCTCAAGTGATATGAATAAATGGGTCAGAGGAAACAATTCCAGCTATCTAGCTCGTTATAAAATTATTTTCCGAGGAATCTTCTCCCCCTCACAATCTCACCAACTTCCATCCTTCCCTTGAATTTATTTATTTATAATAAAATCAGAACAAATTATTTCTAACCTCTCCCTAAATCTTCTCTTAACCGAATTGCTTAACAATGGCTGTCACTAACACAAACA
>QEOT01008746.1:83890-144474 GCA_003123785.1 Pterocarya stenoptera | reverse complement strand
CTGAGATTATGTTCCAACCAAGATAATAAATACTTGGTTACAAGTGGAAGTGGGAGAAAACAGTGAAAACTCTCTCTCTCTCTCTCTCTCTCTCTCTCTCTCTCTCTCTCTCTCTCTCTCTGTTATTGACATTCTTGTTTTCTCCTGCAGAGTGCACCTACTTCATCATCTCCAGCTTCAAAGTCACGCTTGTGAGCAGGAAACGGAATAGGAGAAGAGATGTTCCTTTTTCATGGTGGGCAGAATAACTCATGTTTGGCTGGCTAGTTGGTGCTTTTTCAATATTTAGAAAAAAATTGTCAATATTTAGAAACAACAAGATATTTAAAAATTGGCTCCCTTTCTTTCTTCTTGGTGCGCTTTTTCTATTTTATTTTTATTTTTATTTTTATTTGTGTCTCCTGAGTCACCCTCGGATGAACAATGATTTTCTTTTGGGTTTAGAGAAAATGTCTCGAACCCAATCTACCAGGTTGTCACGCGTCATTTGAATATGTGAGATGCGATTGTTTTTTCAATAGGATTGATGGTGTTTTATTATGTTAATACACATCACTATTTTTTCCATTCTATTTTATAAATGTTGTACTTTCTATCATTCTCGGATCATTCTTTATTTTTTTTTTAAATAAATAAATTTGAAGATGGATTGGACGAGGTGGATGAGAGAATGGGGTGATGGTGTAGTATGTTTATTTGATTAAATCTTATTTAATTATAAGATTATAAGGATTAAAGGTGACAGCCGTTATATATAAATCATTTTCTAATTCTAATCGAAAATAAACATCTTAATAGTGAATTATTGATTTAATTAGATTTATTATTGTTCATTTAAGAAGTTTAACTTAATTGCACATTTTTTGTCTATTTTTCATTTAACCATAATACAACTGGAGAATATGACGTGGCTCTTAAAATATAAATTTTTATTTAATTGTAATTTTAATTACTTGGACCACGAGAAATCAGATCAACACTACTTCATTTGTTTTTACATTCTCATTTCATCTTATCTTATCATTACAATTTTTTCAAATTTCCAATCAAAATGAAATAAATAATTCAATTTTTTTAATTTTTAAAACAAAATTAATATTAAAAAAAATATTCTAATAATATTTTATTCAACTTTCAATTTTATTTCAACTAATCTCATTTGCCAAAACAAACGAGACATTCTTATTCTTGAAGAAATTCTATGAAACATATTCCATTACAAAATTATAATTCCGCTCTTTGTTTCTCTAGAATGTGAATAGTTAAAATAAACCTCCTAGCACCTAACAATACAAGCTATATTGCCATTGGCATTAATAATCTGAATCACATCTTCAATTACAAAGGATCGACATTTTACACCACTTTCTGCTCAAAGTCAAACTATGGCTGAAGCTGGAAACTAACTTAGAAATATATTAATGGCGTAGAAGAAAAGAATAGAAAAAGAAAAAGAAAACATTGAATTAGATCCCCGTCAGCTCTAATAAAGAGACCCAATACCATCTTGACCACTGCATTGAAGAAACCCAACAATGGTGTAGTCCCATGGAAATGCAGGGAAATGCCTTGAGGATTAATTTCTGTACTAAAATCCTTTTTTACACCTCTTTTTCAGTCTTCTGCTTTCTTTCGCCATTTTCGGGGAGGAATTGAACTTTTGGAAGGAGGTCATTACTAGGGTTCGCAATGGCTGAAGCTATCTGAGATGTCATGGCTGTCTGTGGAAAAAAAGGTTTTGCAATACCATTGCTAACTGGACCCTGTTGATCCACTGCTTCAGTCCTGGCATTGGCAGCACCATTGCTCAGTACTTCTTTTTGACCTCCCAGTTCACTTCTGGCTAATGATGAACAGTTTGTCTCTGCAATGTGTCAAGTAAATGCCAATAATTTTCATGTATAAAAAAAAATATCAATAATTTTCAATACTTTTTTATTGGCACCAGGTGTCCCGAAACAAAGTCCCGACTAATTCCAGAGTGTACAGACCCTTGGAAATAAGTGCATCTCAAGGAATTTAAGAGGAAGTCTCCCTGTCTGATTGTCCCTAAAAATTGTTTGCACTCACTCAAGGGCATGAACCTTAAACCTGGAGGGAGCATACCACCCAGACCAAGGGCCTTTATAATTTTCAGTACTAAAGCAGGCACTAATGAGTGTTGTTGTCATCAACTGTCATTGCTGTAATTATCATTAATATTAGCATAATAAGTTTTGAGCATCCATTGGATATGAACAACTATAACAGTACACAGCCACAAAAGGGATAGGATGGGGGGGACAAAGCTGGCAGATGAAGAAACCAACTGCACTCGGTAATTTGTAGCTGGCCAATAATAAACATGCTGACTTTCTGATTGCAGGGAAGCCATTTTTGTCTTGAGTACAGAACTGAGAAAGAAACAAAACCAAACCAAACCATCCCCCCGCGCCCAGATGCAGGCACCCCAAAAAATAAAATGATCCTAATTTTCAGACTTCCATCCTCAACCTGTTTTATTTGTTCAGTCAGCCATAGTTTAACAGTTGAATTTTGACTGTTAAGGATTACTTATCAAGATTTAGATGGAGATTAACTTGATTTTCCCCAACAATGATCAATGATTCTAGTTTGGAAATTTGATATGGCTGTTTTCTTTCACAGTTAAACCATTCATCAAAATTTAGATGAAGATTAACTTGCCTTTTATTTCTCCAAAAGTAATGAGCCTATTAAGGCAATCTCGAAGCTTTGTCAGAACAATCCTTTCCTGCTCTGCATAGACCTCTGCCATACCGTGCCCATAAGGCAAGGGTGAAGACGTGTTGCCATGACCCATCAACCCATCTGGAGAAGCAGATGCCATGAACATTGCATCTTGTTCATCACACATCAATGCTAAAGTTACAGGAGACATTGGCCTTCCTTTTGGCGCATTGGCACCATCTGAACTGGAATCTTCAGCACAGATTTTACCCGCCTGGGCAGCACTTGAGCAATCATCAGCCACAGCCTTCTCAGCATCAGGTTCCTTCTGGCTTTGAAATCTTTCTTGTGTTGATGAAGCAAGGGAAGTTTCTGTCTGATCTTCTGCCCGCTGTTCTGTCACACTTCTTTGTTCTGGAAATATTAATCAAGTTTATCATGTTCGTATGTTATAGAATCAGAGATAATTCATCAGGAAATGTGTCATGTGTCATATAGAACTTCATATGCGCCTCACCTCTAAAGTAATGGTAATTTAGACCGCATTGTACCCAACCTGAAATACAAATTTCTTAACACAAATCATGACATACCTGCAATTGTTCTGGCAGCTTCTCCTGATAGTACCACCAAAACTGAGCAAAGCTCCTTCACGTCCTGTGGTTGGATAATGTCCGCTAAGAGAGACCTTCAACAATTATGACAAGTTAGTAGTGTAACCATGCAGGTTAATGCATCTCCCAGAAGACAACAATTTTTTACCTGTACGTAAATTTGGAAGGGCCTAATGCTGCAGCTCCACCAACACCAGCACCTGGGACTGAAGACGGGGAAGGGGATGGCGCAGAAGGTCTGAGTTGGTTTGCCTGATAAACATCGAAACATAACTGTGAATATACTAAGTAGTGAAAGTAGTACCCAAAAGTCACAACGAGAGGAAGTTTAGTGGTAGTAAATAATTTAAAATTACAAAAATTTTATCCACGTACTAAAAGACAGCAGCCATGCCTTATCAGCAGTGCACAGCTGTCATCATACTTCAGTCAACTTCTCTTTTTAACTAAAACATAATGCTTAAAATCCCTATAAGACAGATATGATCAGGTGATCTGTCATAAGCAAGAATTTGAAGAGAAATAACTATTCTCTTATACTCACCAATTTAAACCAATAATCAGTCGAAATACAATTTCTCCTCAAATATGACGAGCAAGTTTACCTGTTGAAGATGTCTGAGCCGTTGCAAGGATGGATCCTTAGCTGCTGAAGCAAAGAAGAGGTCCTGACCTTTTCTCTTCTTTGATATTGGAGGGGATGCATAGCCAGAGGACCCAATAGCTCCAGTTATGGCAGCATTTGCTAACTGCTGCATATATGCCATATTGTTGCCTTGATCTCCATGGAATAGAGCCTGTCTCTCTTCACTACCCTCAAAATTCTTGCAGTCTATGCACTTACAATTTTCAGAGCAGAGAATGTTGGCTTGGAAGCACTCACAATACTTCTTGAGACACCCAGATTTTTTGCAATGGCATCCCTTGTTGTGCTTTCCCAATATTACAACTTCCCCAGCCTCCTCCTGCATATAAGTCAAAAGCACACCAAATGTTTTGTTGTTAACATACAGGAAAGAGAATAATGTTTGGTGTACTAATACAAAAACACTCAATCGGTATATTACCAATGTATGCCTCTCAAATTATTAATGGCATTACAAAATATTCTAAGTAAGATACAGTTCAGAGCAAGCAACACAAGCATGCACAAGCCAAAAACAACGAGCACATGGCAGAATACAATAAGTAACATAATAACAATTCTCTATCCACTAATTCTTGTAATCATCTCATGCACAAAAAACTAGGAAAACTGTAAGCAATAATGTGAATTTCTGATGTCACATAAGTTTTAGCACAAATTTCCCAAATAAACAATAATGGATATATATAGTAGAGCCATCATTGGAAGTAACAACGATGCCACAATGGCTAGTCACATGATAAGGGAACCTGTTAGAAGCATCAGTACCTCCATTAATTAAAAGTAGCTAAAACACTGAACTTCTTGCATGTTTATCTACACCAACATAAAAACTGCAAGATTCCCAGTACCTGATAGATGTATTCAAATACTGAATATTAAACATACCCTATTATCCCTCACTCCATGTGGGCTGCTTGCAATTTTTGGCCTGAACGCATTTGGATTACGCTCTAAAGTTGCTTCTACAGCTTCTCGCCTGGCAGCTTCATTCTCAACATTGTTATAACAATTTACACAGTTGCACCCATCACAGTATATTCCAGACGCAAAACACTCGCAATATCTGACATGATCACATTGACCAAACAAGCTTCACATCAGTAAAAATATCTTATACAGAACATTAAATTTCATACAGTTAGCATATAAATTCAGAGGCTTCAATGAGCTTTGGCTATGCCCTTACTGGTTTTTATTATATACTGTTAAGCAACCATCACACAAAACAAAGAAGAATGGACGATGAAATATGTCATTCTCTTCGAGTTCTATCAGAATGCACACATGCAAGCGTGCCCAAACACACACACACACACACAACCACAGTAAAATAAAAAGCAAGTGTAAGATATAAACTTATTACTTTGGTGCATAAGGAAAATAAAGGAAGTGTAAGAAATATGTCATTCTCTTTGAGTTCTATCAGAATGCACACATGCAAGCATGCCCAAACACACACACACACACAACCATAGTAAAATAAAGGAAGTGTAAGATATAAACTTATTACTTTTGTTCCTCTTTGGTGCATAAGGAAAAATGCCACCAGCTCAAGTTACATGATTAGAATTAAACAATTATGAAGTTGTGAGGCCATGGCACAGTATTAAATTAAACAATTATGAAGTAGTGAGGACATGGCACAGTATTAAATGGTGTAATTATCAAGTTCTACCAAAAGAAGTATAGATGTGGGAGGTGTGTGTACGCGCGCGTGCACATGGGTGAGCATTGTAATTCAAGGGTAGAACAAAACTCTTTAGTCATACCAGGGGACTATAAAGTGGTCATCTACTTACAACTTCAAGCATCGAGAGTGTTTACAGTTGCACTGTTTTTGCTTCTTTGGAGTACCATCCTTCACATCAGAATTTGGTCTTGGTCTTGATTTTGGGGAATCTGGTTTTCTGCAGAAAGAAAGGTTAGGGTTATACTAAATTTCAGATATAAATATTGAGCTTTGATATGAACATATTCACATGTACCCTATCAGTAAGTTATTTGTGTGCAGTCGTGTTATTTCACCTGCAACAGATTACTCTTCAATGATACAAGGGCAAAGTAATGCCAATTGGCATCCCTTCTTTGGGTTGGGGAGCAGGGTTACAACACAGGTAGACTAGCTGAAGGAACTATTATCATAGCACAAAGAAAAAAAAAAGAATATAAATTCAAGAGTTATTCTATTCTCAAGCCAGTGTGTAGAGCATACAATCCACATCACTTAAACAATAAAATTTGATTTGTAAGATTCAAATTTTAAAATTTATCTTCCAAATCAAATTATGTCATGAAAGCATTTTACTAGATGTGCTCTACAAACCACCTTGAGAATAGAATTTTCTAAATTCAAACAACCACAAAAGTGAGATAAAGTTCTATTTCATAGATATGGCACAACACATAACACACCATTATGAAAGATACCATAATATGTAGAATTCATAAAGATTTCAACAGTTCTGCTTAAGGGAAATTTTTTTTTTTTTTTATAAGTAATAATATGATCTATATATCAATAGGAGTAACCAAGTACACTGGACGTATACAAGAAAACACCTAGCCCATACAAGGAAATAAAATAATATTTATTACTTATCAAACAATTACATTTTCGCATAACATAGATAAGCCCAAAAAATACCGTTACAGCTTTGCAACACTATAATAAGATGGATGAATAACCAAATCCAAAGTTTCATGTGATCTCACCGTTTTAAGTTCAAACTGACTAAGCCTCGTTCGGATAGTAAAGGTATTTCATTTCATCTCATCTCATCATTACAACTTTTTCAAATTCTCACACAAAATATAATAAACAATTTAACTTTTTCAAATCTCAAAACAATAATAATATTAAAAAATAATATTCTAACAATATTTTATTCAACTTTCATCTAAAACCATCTTATCTCATCTTACTATCTAAACCACACCTAAATTTATGTGTAGGCATTCTAGGCAAATTTTGGTGTAAAAGCACTATATATGTTATTAGTAAGAATTTAATCCTCCCACTCTTCTATAAATATAGGAAATAATAACTTCAGAGATCCATAAAAGCAACAAACAAGTGAACAAATGTTAATAAGGCTAGAAATAAAGAAACAGCTGTGATTATGGGCACCTTCCAGATACACATCAAACTTCATACTCGAAAAGAAGATCTTTCACCTAAATGTGGTACTTTCTCAATAAACCCACAAACCAAAAACACAAACGTCACTCTCCATTAGCAAAAGCTTCCAAATCAAATAAGATTCCTTCTCAACGCAACAAAAATAAGTTCATACAAATACCAATCTTTCGACAGACCAAATCTTTCGAACTAATTCAGCATTTTTGTCAATGAACCAACAACCACAATTGCCCAAACAAAATCAAAGCTTGTTCCTGCAAAACCAGAATTGTACGAACTTACACAACCCTCAATGGCGGATGAGCCGTATGATGCGGCGGCGGAGGGGTCGCCACCACCGGCACCACCATCACCTGTGGCTGCGGCTGCGTCTGCGTCTGGGGGGGCACTATCACGGTCGCCGCCACCATCTGAGGCTGAGGCTGAGGCTGCGACTGCAATTGCGGCTGTGGGTGCTCCGGCAAGACCACACTCCCCGAGCCCCCAGCACCACCCAAGGCCGTGAAATCCAGCTGCCTCGCCAGCTTCTTCGCCGCTGGAGCCTCCGTCGACGCGGAGGCCGCTGTACCTTCAGATTGAGCCTTCTTAGGATGTAAATCGCTTCCTTCACCTTCTCCCATCAAATTAAAAATTCGAAAACTCAATCAAAATTTCAAATTTATCTTCTCTTTTTTTCCTTCAAGAGTTCAATCCACTGATTACTTCCAAATAATCACCCAAGTTCCTCAAATTCAGGCACTTTGAGATCCAAGACGAAATCGAAAGCCACCAAAACGAACTCAAATACACGATTTTGCAGCTCAAAACTTAAGCCGAAGCTCAGCGAAGCGAATAGTGACCGAGTTTGAGAAGGCTTTAAATTCAAACACAGAGAAATTTAAAAAAAAAAAAAATTGTAAAAATTTCTAGGAGAGAGCGACACACACACAGTTTCGTAGTGCAAAAGAAAGCAATGAAGAAGTAGAAGTGGAGGAGGAGAATAGCATTAAGGGACTTTTGTTCGCCTCTGCTCCCTCTCTCTCCCAAGCTTTTGAAATTCAATTTTGTGGAATATTTGACGGTGAGATTAGCCCCGATGGTCTTATCAGACGGTACATGAGAGAATCATCTAACGGTTTGAATTCATAGAACTGGGAATCATCAGCAGTTGACCGTCGGCTGAGATGGGTGAAACGTGGACGCAAGTGATTGGAGAGAGCAGAAATCTTAGTAGTATTGGAAAACGAGGGAATTATTAATAATATTATTATAAGATTAATTGTTAAAAGTGAAAATAAAATAAATAAATAAAATGGCGCTAAAATGGATGAAGGGTCTCCGAGTCTCCGACTCCGTGACCGTGAGACTGAGAGAGAGAGAGAGAGAGAGAGAGAGAGAGAGGTTGCTAAGGTGGGCTTGGATTAGCGTGTGATTGGACATTTTCTAGGCAGGTCAGATTAGCGGACAAGTCTGGAAGGAAGCGAACTAATCAAACGGTCGGTTAATTGTTTGAGATTAACGCTTGTTGGCATATAGAAATATACTTAATCTATCTTAATTTATTTTATCTCATCATTATAATTTTTTTAAATTTTTATATAAAATATCATAAATAAATTATTTTTTTTAATTTTAAAATAATAATAATATTAAAAAATAATATTTTAACAATATTTTATTCAACTAATCTAAAATCATCTCATCTCATCTCACTATTCAAACAAATCCTAAAAAATAACTAATTTATAATTCTTTTTATAATATTATATTAAATGGAGGATATTTTATAAAATTAAAAAAAAATTATATTCATCATCCTCACACACCACACTTTTTATTTTATTTTATTTCTTATTAAAATGTGTGGTATATGAATAATGAGTTTAAGAATTCAATAAGTTTTAAAAAAATAAAACCAAAAAATTTTAAAAATATATATATAATGTGTAGTATATATAGATGAAGAGAAGCAAAGCTCGTACCATTATCCCTTTTACACTTACTTGTATAATTGATAAATTAAGAATAAAAGAAAATTACACACTATTCTATACATATAGAGTTCTTTTAGCATATACAAAAATAAATATCAATTGCAAAAGAATTTTTATGTATTTGCAACCCGAGATCTTAGATTTTCACAATCTATAAAATTAACACCTGAATTTTAAGAAATTCATAATTAGATATCTCCGTCAATCTCCCATAAGAAAATTAATTATAGGATTGTCACGTGACATCAATATATGGCGTGCCAACTTTTGATTGGCTAATACAGATATTGATACCACATGTTAGCCAATAAAAACTTAACATATGACTTCTCGTTAGTTTTCTAACGATAACCAATGAAAGAAAAATGTAACGTCAGCAACAATTACTGAATGATGTCATTTAAAAAAAAAAAAAAAACTTTGGAAAAAAAGACAAATTGGAGGTAAGACATGCAATCTTATTTAACTGGTTTTGAATTTAAAGTTGGGTTTACATCCACTAAAGAATTAGACGAATTTTGTTAAAAATAAATAAATAAATAAACGCCCAAGATTTACTTATTTATTTACCACAACCTGACACGCCCAAATTTATTCACTGAACATAAAGCCAAACTCCCATTCTAACAAGAAAATTGGATGGCAAAAAACCTCAACCTAGATGGATGGTATTATAATTTCGTCTCTATTTTTAACGTAATTTGGCCATGAGTTAAATATCCCACCCCACCTCGTATACACACACAGATGGTATCCATCTATTCTTCATATTGTAAAAAAATATTTAGGCGATAAGATTGGAAGAAATCTCAATACCAAAGAGACAGCCTCTTGCAATTGAAAAATGCTAGAAAGCACGCCGGTCATGAGGCACGAAAAACATACCCTCCATATCATCAATAATGAAATGTCTATTTTGCCCTTACTTGAACCCTTTCCTTTCGTTTTGCACCACCAGAGATCATCTCATTTCTCTGCCTTTTGTCTCCATCGCAGAACGCAGTGCCATTAACTGCCATACCAGGTGCAGGAAGGAGTTGAAAGCAACTTCGACGGAACCGTTCTGAAACTCATACAGTTTGACTATGTAGAAGATGATCCGCAAATGAAATTATGTTTGGACTCTGAACTAAATTATTGTGAACAAATTCCAGTTCAATACAAAACGATATACTTCCAAAATTTCTCTAAGTTTCCCACTTATGCTACCAATTTTTTTTTTTTTTTTTTGCAAGAGTCTGGAAGCATAGTGCCTTCTGAACTCATACGCAGACCTAGCTCCTATTAATCACAAATTATAGACAACATCCAACATGAAAATAAATATGTGATAATAAATTGTTTTTTTTAAGTGTTTCTATAGTTTGTTGAATCGCGTTCATCTAGCATTTTTTATTTTGAAATGGTTTGTTAATTTGAGGAGTGATTGCATACTAGAGCTAGATCTGATGCTCATGGTCTGATAGGAGCTAGGTCTGCGCATGAGTTTTTCAGAAAAAGAATCTCTGCATTACTCTTTCACGACTGCCTTTGAGCAATGGATTTTTCAGAAAAAGAAGATATTCGTTAGGGAGAAGGGCAACAGAATGCAGAGAGATTTGTGTTTTACAATTTTAATATTTTTTTAATCTCACTTATCCACGTTGCATTTCGTGCATTTCGTGAGCCTCAGAAGGTTTCCCTGTAGCACTGCTCCTTGCAATTACATCAATTCTATGATGTTGACTTGCGAAGACTTGGAACAAGTGTAGGGTAGACTGGCAAATGACAACGACGGTAGCGCAATCTAACTCGAAGCTCAAGCATAACCCAACTACAACAAAAGAAGCAAACCAATACACGGGAAATTAATTTAAGGAAAAAAAAAACCCAATACTGAGAATATCTCTCTCTCTCTCTCTCTCTATATATATATGTGTGTGTGTGTTTTCGCAAGGACAAATAATTGTAAAAACGAGTTTTTTTTTTTTACCTATTTAAAGTCAAAACAATTTTACCAAGGTCGGAAAAAGAAAACACCAAGTTTAGTCCTGATTGACTATCCTTCCTCTGCTAACAAACACGTAAAGATCGACTACTAGAACCAAAATTATGCGTGCAAACTTTATTCCCTGGCACCCCGCTAATACGCATCTCCAATTCTATCTCGCCCCACGGCACGCCGATCACCTCGTCCTTGACCCATGTACATATCCCGGTGATAGTCTTTTGGTGGCGGGCTGCCCCTTATTGGAGAGCGGCTCCTCCCTCTAACATCATGAGCCCAGCGGCGAAATGGTGCTGCTGGTGGAGGTGGAGACGGTGGCCTCCTCTCAAATCCTTTCCTTTCATTGAAGAACGCATTCCTTCCTCGGTCCCTATGGCCCCAGTCCATTGGCATTGGCCTATCAAACTTGTTTCTTCCCCTGAAGTCATTTTCTGGATAGTCCAGCCTATCTCTCCGCATGTGGTGATCAGAAAACCGACCTTCATGCCTGGGAGGTGGTAGAACACCAGCGCCAAACTCCCTAGGGCCCTCCCTAGCCCAAGCACGAGGAGGCAGCGGCGACCTATACCCATTCATGCTCCTGCCTGGAGAACGCTCCAGTGGAGAGCCAGGGAAGCGTCTTGGTGGAGGAGCATGTGGAGGAGGTGGGCCAGGATAGCCTCTCCGAGGACTGCCCCCAGGCCCATGGCGAAGCCTTTTGCAGCTGTTACAGTACTCCCGCCTTGCAAAATTCAGGTTCCCACACCTAGGCAGGGTCAAGAAATAAGTGAGACAAGAATGAACGCTTAGATTCTCCGAGTCACACATGCAACAGAAAGAACAGTAGATGACAAAGGCTAAAACAAAAACACACTTGCTCCTAATGCCTACTGCAAAACTAGAACAGGCAAAGCAAGAAAAATCTCTAGCAAAACTGTAATAGATCATTCATTGTCCTCAAAGAAAAAAGAAAATTTACAACAATTAAAACTTGCAGAACACACTACAAGCAAAAGCCAATACAGACAGCAAATAGCAAAACTGTCGCATAAAGAGATGCAAGAGATGGACTTACAAAGGATCTGGGCAAATCCAATCTCCTTCTCTTTGACGCACATTTGGATTATTTCTACTCATGCCTTCACCTCTGAATGTCCCAGGACCAAGCCCAGGCCCATCAAAAGCCCTACCAAATGGCCTACCACCACCCCTTCCTCGGCCATAAGGCGGTGAAGAGTCTCTATATCTGCCAGGATCCCTCCCGCTCCCAAATTCACGGCTGCGTGGCAGACCACCTGAATGATTAAAATTAGGACTGTAACGATGACCTGCATCTCTGTGGCGTACAGGAGAACCAGAACCTGCACGAATTGTATATCCTGGAAACAGAAAAACCAGTGAAGTCTAGCAATAAGCCACCCCTGTTCAAGTAAGGGGAAAAGGTCAAAGTATAAAACTAGTATGGTAGCTGAAGGACTGTGACCATGAAACTCAAAAATGACCCATCGAACAGAGTTTGCAAGGATGGTTACCATCACTTGAGGCATCTTCTTGCCATATGTAGCAGAAAGCAAAAATATGTGAAAGAGTAAGAAGTTCAGATGATATCTGCGCTTGTTGCCACTTCCCAAAACAAGTGGTCCATATCACCAGTGAATATAACTAAAGCATGACAAGTCAAACAGTGTTTACTTGTACCCACCACATACGGAAACTGCTCATGGTCTTCAAAAAGAAAACAAGTCCAGTATTTCTATCTACAAAGCCACGTCCATTACCCTGTGCACCATTACATTATTTATACTTTTGAACCTAAACATACGAAAACCAATGCTAAAATCATGGATCTGGTGCGACCACAACTTAATACAGCACCATAGCAGTTATAGGAAGCGAACTTCATCCAAATCTGCTGCCTGCAGATAGAGAAGATGGATATGTGCCTAAAACTAACCCAGCAGATAAAGCAACACCTCCAATAAACCTTGTTCCAAAACCTCACAGTTGAAACATGCCAGCCAAAAAGAGCAGCAACAGCAATTGAGTGAACCCCAAAGGAAATCCAAAACCAAAAAGCATCCAAATAACTCAATAGTTTACCCACTACCAACGTGGTCTGCTTCTTTTTAATCACCACCTCAGCATCTTGTAAACACCCCCAAATTTGACTTAAACGCAACACCAGCGTCAAAGATTTCCACCAACCAGAGAAAACAGTTGCTCAGATGAGAAAGTGTGGTGAAGCCACATGGCATGGGCAATCCAAGAAGAGTAATCCATTGTTACTGTTTGCCATTGACTATGCCTCTATAACTTAGAAACAATAGAAGTGTGAAAGGATAGGGATCGTTAACAAAAACAAGAACCAAAGATTTTAAAGATCTGAAGTTCTGCACCAACTCACCACTCGTCAGGAATATGATAATAACCAAAACCTACAGAAGTTCATTAGAAGCAAGAAAGTAACTTGCTAATAGAAGTTCCCAAATCTCCATGCATTTATCATCCACCATAACGGGTCTGAAAAGCACAATCTCATATTGGTTACTATAAAACAGTCCAACTCAAACCTATTTCAAAACCCAAGGGGAAGAGCTGAAAATGCAAACCCAACTAAACCATCAATCCTCATAAGAATAGTCCATATAGCAGCAAAACACCTGCTAAAATCTATCAGTAAGCAGGAAGAACAGAAATATGCCTTTCCATGCACTAAAGAACCCAATGAAAGCAAAAAATTATAAAGTGCGACATTCACCATTACACATCAGCTTCCAACACAATGTCAGCTTCTGTAAAGGTACATTTGGTACCATTTCACCACACTGAACTTCTTTCCATAGACTCAGCCCTTGTACTTCTCTTTCTTGTATACTTCTTTTGATTGATAACAAGTTAGAAGTACCATCACAGTAATGGTTGATGAGAGTGTGGTTCTCAGGCTCTTTATCAAGGCATATGAACATCTTGGATCTTTGCAAGTTCATCATGAAAATGGCTAGCATTCCCAGTTAGACACAATTAATTTCAACCCCAACCAATCAGTTTCATTCCCAGAAATACCCAATTTTCAATGCCCATGACCATGAATTGTAACAAATGAGACCCAGGCCCTCATTTTGGTGGTGCTGCACCCGATAAACTCAAACACAACGAACAATATTCAACCGATGGCAAGTATCGAAACACATTTAGTCCTAACATAAAAACATGTTCCCCCATACCCTGATCCAAGACCGCACTCACACCAACATGCCTTCCTCAAGGCCCAAGTGCATGTAGGCAACATTTAGAGCTGTAACACATAATAGCAAAATTTATTCGCAATTTGATACTCCATAAGTGATACTTGATCCACATGCTCGACACGCAACACAAGGAATATTCAACAGGTTTTAAAAACACTATTACTTGGAATACTGGACAGACTCATGAGGCAATATAAATTAAACAACATAGCTAGTAAGGTAAATATCATTTTGACTCAGAAAAACACATAATAAAATACAGAGCTTATTTGTAAATAGAAGTCCATGACAGCAATTTGATTAGGAGCAAATATGAGAGAAATAATCATAAACATGCAAGATATAGGAAGATATAGGGAGCCCATTTAGCATGGAGATCAATCAGTCCTCAATGTGACCCTGAGTTTACGTAGGCTTTCATACAATCTCAGAGGTAACCAAGTTCATAACTGGGTCGTTTTAGCATGACTCATCCTCCAAATTATTCCACTCAATTCCACAGGCCTATATGCGTTTCCAAAGATAAATGGCATCCCTGTGTTTAACATATGAAGATACAAATCCAACATCCATAATGGTGTCATTGAAAGTAGGGCTGAGTCACAAAAAGCAGCCATCTTATTCTTTAACCTTAATTTGTAATTAGAGTCAGATGTTTGTTTCAGCATTCCTATTCACAATCATGATCAATTCGTTAAAAGATACCCCATCAGAGTAATTCAACGCCCCATGGGATAAACTAAGATATAGTAAGACCTGCAAAAAAGCTACATGAACGTAGCTAGACCACAAATTATTTATGAATAAACTAGATTTCCACATGGTTAACAAAATCTTGACTATCACTACAAAATCTAAATATAAATTAACACTTTTTTCCCCATATCAATTAATCCAAAGTTTACTTATAAAAAAAATCAAGCCAAAATACAACCAATCAATCAGTTCTATACCTATGCTAGCAATACGCATAATGAAAGCTGTTTCTTCATCTCAATCACAATCGAGATGAAAATTTAAAAACCAACCCAACTCAACAAGCAGATTTTTTTATTTTTTTTTTATAAGTAAAGGTTCATGATAGCTAAAGACGCTCAACAAGCAGATTTATAACCGAAGGATAAAAAAAAACATAACAAAAAGTAAACAAACAACATAATTCCGAATCCATCATAATTATTCGGAAACCAGCTAAGACCAGTAACAAATACACTTAGCAAAAACCCGAAGAAATCCTACTTCCATGATATAGGGTTTGGAAAAACTATAATTCCTGTAATTTAAACCTGAATTTTGAGATCTAAAGAAAAGGACCCGAACAATTACACAATCAATTTGCACATTAAAAAAACACAAAACCAAACAATCGATAAGACGAAGAGAGAGAAAGAGACGAACCAGGCTCATCGGGGTATCGATCGGAGCGAGAGTACGGAGGAGGATCTCGGCGGACCTCTCCAGGCTCGTAATCGCTGACACGGCCTCCAAAACCACCGTCGACACCACCGCCTCCGGCGCCGTCGCTGACAGAGGGACGGACGACGAGGCTGCTGAGGAAAGGCTGGTGATGCGGTGTCGTTTGGTCCTTGTCTCGCGAGGACATTTTTTCCCTCTCACTGGACGGTGAGCAATAAGTGCGTGTCTGATCGCCGAAGATTTCGATGACAAAGCAGAGATATATGTATTCCCTAACCGTCAACGGGATTTTTTATCGTGAAATTATGAGAAAGAGTAAAGCCTCGTTTGGGATATTAAAAATTATTATAACATTATTTTATTTTAAAATTTAAAAAAATTAATTAATTATTATATTGTGTATAAGAGTCATTATATTAAATGAAATGAGATAGTTTGATTTTGTTAGCTAATAGAGTCCCAAATATTTATTTATGGGTTAAATAACAAAACAAAAATTACATAATTTTGCAAACTGTTTAAGAAAATATTAGTTTTTAAATTTTATATAAATTTTATTTGGAATTGAATTAAAAATAGTAATGTTTTATTTGAGACTTGTGTAAAAGTCGTTCAATAATTGTGTTTGTTATAAAATATTAAGTTTCTTGTTGAAAACAGAAAACTAAAAAACCTCGATTTGATAACAAACACAGTCAAAAAACCAACCAGATCACAATATAACCAAATTACAAATATAGACTAAAACAAAAACAAGAAATCAACAAGAATATAAAGCAGTTATCAAAAGAATCAAGAAATAATAAGAACTGTAAACGAAATAAAGAAATAACACAACCAATATACGTGGTTCGACATTGATGGTCTACGTCCACGACAGGAATAGCCTCAGAGATTTATTGATGATCAATATCCTTCACAGAGAAGTCTCAGAACAACTTAGATTTACAGAGCCCTTTCTCTCAAGCCAAAAATCGCACATATTTCTTCCCCCTTGACCAAACCCTAAGTTTCCCCCTTTTCTCTTCTCTCACTCTCTCGAAACCTCTAAAACACAGAATGTACAAAATGAATGAACTAGGGTTTTCCTCTCGGTTAGCTATGAATATCTAGGATAGAAGAGATACCAGCACGTGTAGTGATCCCGCTGCTTTAACGCATTTATTCCTCAGATGCAGTCACGAGCTTCTCACGTGATCAAGCAGCTTAGTCTTATTAACTTCAAGGATTCAAATTTTGCCACTTGTCCATCATCCATTTATTCACATAAGAGAAGAAAACATATTAGTAAAAGCAACAGATAAATGTATTGACACAACTATTACAAATCTCCACCTTGGCAAAATATTTATTTGCCAAGTGTTCATCGATCCTCATCATTGGCTTATTCCTGCATTGTCCCTTTAATGGGGTCAAACTCTAGGCTCCATACCAACTAAATTCAAACAGTGTCTGAATTTAGAACAAGGGAGAGATTTAGTCATCATATCTGAGTGATTATCCTCAGTTGAGACCTTCTCCACACATACAACCTTAGACTCTATAACATCCCTTACAAAATGAAGCATTATGTCAATATGTTTGGACCTTTTATGAAAAATTTGGTTTTTAGCTAAGTGCAGTATGCTTTGATTATCACAGTGTACTGTGATGTTGACATTGAAAATGTTTAATTCACTTACAATACATTTTGTCCATATGGCCTCTTTAATGGCTTCTGTCAATGCTATATATTCAGTTTATGTGGTAGACAAAGCCACCACAGATTGTAAGTGTGATTTCCAGCTAATAGCTCCCCCAAAAGCAGTAAACACATAACCAGTTAAGGACTTTCTAGTGTCTACATTCCCTGCAAAGTCAGAGTCTACAAAACCAGTCAATTCATACCCATTTTCAACATTATTCCCAAAATTGATACCTAAATTAGTAGAGCCTGCCAGGTACCTTAATACCCATTTAATGGCCTGCCAATGGGTTTTTCCAGGATTCCCCATAAATCTACTAACTACACTCACAGCATATGTCAGGTCAGGTCTAGAACAAACAATTACATGCATTATACTTCCCACTATGCTAGCATAGGGGATTCGTTGCATAAAGCTAATATCTTGTTCTGTTTTAGGAACCTGTTCTATAGATATTTTGAAATGATGACCTAAAGGTGTGTTAACAAGTTTAACATGTTCCATACCAAATCTCTTGAGAATTTTAGAAATGTAATTTTTATGAAACAAGTGTAGCACTCTAGCACCTCTGTTCCTTTCAATTTCCATTCCTAAAATTTTCTTAGCAGGGCCCAGTTCCTTCATTTCAAACTCTGATTTTAGCATGCATTTAACTTGTTCAATTAAACCAATGTCTTTACAAGCTACCAGCATGTCATCAACATACAAAAGGAGATAAACAAATATTCATTTTTCTTCCTTGTAATAGACACAACTATCAGAGCAGCTTCTTTTAAAATTGTTACTAATCATATGTGTGTCAAATCTTTTATACCACTGCTTAGGTGATTGTTTAAGACCATATAGGAATTTTTTAAGAAGATACACTTGATTAATATTAATTTTATTAATGAAACCTTCAGGAGGCTGCATATAAATTTCTTCTTCAAGTTCTCCATGCAGAAAAGCAATTTTAACATCTAATTTTTCTAAATGCAAGTTTTCAAAGGTTATATAAGCTAGCAGTAGCCTAATTGAGATATGTTTAACCACAACAGAGAAAATTTCATTAAAATCAATTCCCTCTCTCTGTGTAAAGCCTTTGGCTACAAGCCTAATCTTGTGTAACGACCCCGCCCCACTGAAGCGCGGGATCACCACTTGCATACCTCTTCCTTTCGTAGTTTCTTTTTCCTTTTTCCTTTTTCCTTTTTCCTTTTTCATTTCTCTTCATTCGTACATGGTTGAACCAACAGGGAACACACTAAGCATCTGCCTCTCTCTCTGCAGTAATGCCTTGCTCCCCAGCCTTTCCTTCATTTCCTGGACGTTTAAAACATTAAAACAAAAGTGAGTCTAATACTCAGTAAGTAGTACACCATGCAGTGAACATACTAGGCATCTATTCTTTTCCTTTAGAAAACATGCATACAAAACATTTGCATTTTTATTTCATGCATAAACATTCTTAGACATGACTAAGCTTTCATGCATAAACGTGCTTTTCATGCTTTACATCTTTTTACTTCATAGGCCATTGCATACTATTACGCCCCGCGTGCTAGGGTTAGCGGTCTTTCAACCTATGGATTCGCCCGTGGCCACGGGTTAGAATCCCATTCCATCATGGCGTAGCACTGGGTGCACTACCAGATACTACGACCCGGCATTGCAATCTGCCCGTTCATTCATTGGGTACCCTTTTTCATGCATGTGGCTGTTACGTATTTTTATTCATTGAAACGTTCATTTCCTTTTAATCCTTCGTACTTTCATTTCTTTCAGCCATTTTTCATTTAACAGTTCATTCATAGGAAAGGAACGTCACTTAAAAACATGAGCTTATCATCATTTAAAAGCATGAGCTTAAACATCATTGAAAGGCATGAACTTAAACACCCTTTAAAGCATGGCTTAAACATTTCTTAAAAGCATAGGCTTAACATCATTCAAAAGCATAGGCGTAACCATCCTTTAAAAGCATAAACTTGACATCATTTAAAAAGCACGAGCATAAATATCATTTAAAAGCATGAGCTTACACGTCATTTAAAAATATAAGCTTAAACCTCATTTAGAAAGCAGAAGCTCGATCATCATTTAAAAGCATGAACTTAACATCATTTAAAGCACGAGTTTAGATATCATTAAAATACGGGCTTAAACTTAATTCAATCTAAAAGCACGAGCCTAAACATCATTAAAAAATATAGGCTTAAACATCACTTTTCAAGATTTCCTTTAAAATGTCAGTTCATGGCATCCTTTAAAACGACAGTTCTCAGGGACATTTTAAAAACATCAGTTCTCAGGGACATTTAAAGCATCGGTTCGTAGGGACATTTTAAAACTCATTTAAAGCATCATTTGAAGCATAAAACATGAGACGTTCCATTCTTTTCCTTTCCTTTACATGTAAACATTTTCATCGTCTTTCTTAATTTAATGCACATGCGTTTTCATGAACAAGATACATTTTCATACTATACTACATATAGGAAATAATCATAAGTTTCTTAAGAACATGCATGGAAATCTCATGACTTAGAATCTACATGCATGCATTACCATATACACGTACACACAATTATAATCAATAGGGTACTTAACAGGGGCTATCAAGAAAGGGCTTGTACATACTATATACATTTATTCTTTCACATTTGAGAAACATTTGCCATGAGAGATATATTCTTTCATAAAGAAGCATGGTGTAAGAAGTATGGTCATAGCTACTTACCTGCGAACCTTACTAGCGAGTCCATCTGAACTTGAAAGTAGACTCCTAGTCCTATTCAATAAAAAGAGGTAGATATATTAACATCCACCTTACTTCAAGCCTTACTAATCGATACGCTCATATGCTCACTTATATTCCAACTTGGAATTAAACGTTCCCTTAACCCGTTCATCTACCCATCAAGCATGGCAATAAGCCAACATATTAAAATCTTCATTCTAAACATATTTAAAGAAACTCATGGAAGTAAATAACATGCTTGCCATCTCTCTAAAATTAAACGTAACGTAAAATATAACAAGGTTACCCGTTTAATAGGTTTTAAAATTTTTAAGCACTTAAGCTTATGCTTTACTTACTTAATACCATTTAAAGAAATATATAAATTACAAGACCCAAGCAAGATCTCTTAACCAAAATTCTAGTATCTTAAAAATATATTTCCAACCAACATCAATAAAAGGCACATGGTACCAATATATATATATTCGAAATATAGGAAATCACAAAGCAAAAACCCACTTTAACATATTCAGTTTGGGCTAAAACTATAGCACTCATACTTATTTGCACTATAGGAAATTAACTATATCAAAACATAAGCTAAAACAACTTAATAGGCTTCCAAAATCATATAAAAAAAATGAATAAGTTAAATTAGGATTTTTTTTTTTTTACCCTACACTCTTAGCTCCTCAAAGCAAGCTCACTAGCTTAAATTAAATTTCTTAGTGTCTTACTTAGGCCATAAGCCTAGAAGAAGCATGCTTAAAATCACCACTTCAACTTCACTAACTTAACACTTAAAGACATGATAATTTAAAAACATGCCTTGGTTTAATAGACCTCAAGGAATAAACACAACAAACATCCTATAGCTACCTACGGCTGGAATCAAGAAATAATGAAATACACGACTAGAAGAAGTAAAGCATACACACGGCTGGAACACTCACCACAACAGAGCATATGCACAACTAGAATTAAAAAATAGAGCATAATTTAGCTGGAAATCAACAAGGAAATAGAGCAACACACGGATGGAAATCACAGGACATATACACGGCTGGGATCACAGAACCATAAGCACAGCTGGGAACCCAGAAAACCGAAGCATACACGGCTGGAATCACACCAGAAAACAGAGTACACACACACACACGCGGCCGGAACATAGCAGGGCTTTCCCCATTCGGCTTCTACTTAGCGAGGGCATAAATCAAAAGGAACAAAAGAGGAAAATCAACCCATAAATCATCACATAGTAATCGGTTGCCCAGAAATTCCGAAAACCTCAAACACATGGCATAAACTCACTCGGTAGTCCCATAATCACCAGAAGAAATTGGAAAAACAGAGCACTACCTGGTTCAGCAAGCCACGAACGGGAGGAGAAGGAGAACCGAAGGCCAACCCAGCAATTTCGTCCTCCTAGAGATGCTTCAGCCGAAACTCAGTGTAAGAGAGGAGATAGAGAATTGGCTTGAGAGAAGGGAGAGGTGTTCAGTGCAGGTGAAACTGAGAGGGTCCTTTCGTGAGGTTAGAAGGGCTGGAACTAGAGCTTGATGAAGCTCTCCTTGGCTTGCTCTGGAAGCTGAAACCAACGTGTAGGAGAAGGAAGAAGAGAGAGACCCGATCGGCTTGTCCAAGAAGCTTGAAGTGTTGTGTAAGAGAGAGGGGTCCGAATGGTATAGGAGAGGTCGGTCAACCATGGTGATAAAGTGGGTCAAAGCTTCTTTTGGAAGCTAAATGAATAGATGGTGTGGATTAGTTCATAGAGAAAATTAAGCTTATCCTATGGTGGATAATATTTGGGCCACTCTTTAAGTTAAATAAAAAGGTAGGGGTTTTAGAAAATATATTTTAAGACCTGAAAATATTTCCTTCAATTATTTTAATGACCCACATTAAAATAAGAGCACACATATCTTGAAATAAAATAATAAAATATTAAAATCATAAAAATCTTTATCTCAAAATATTTGACTTAATAAATTAAATTGAAAGAAATGACATACGGGTCTACGTAGTAGGATGCGGGTATTACACCTTGTACTTGGTCCCTTCTACCCCTAGTATGCTTTCTTTTTTCTTGTAGATCCATTTGGATCCAACAAGTTTGACCCCTTTAGGATTAGGTACTAAAACCTAGATATTATTCTCATTAAGAGATTTCATTTCCTCATGCATGGCAAGAATCCATTTAGAGGAATCCTTGCTAGTTACTGCCTCTTTATAGGTTTTAGGTTCCTGGTACACTACCTCATCAGCTACTGTTAGGGCAAATATTGCGAGCTCAGTTTGCCCATACCTTATAGGTGGTTTGATAACTCTCTTTTGCCTATCTCTAACCAAATTATAGGAGCTAACTCCACCTTGATCAATGTGCCCTGAGATTTCTTCCTCAGGGTTACTGTTTTCCCCAATTTTAGGTTCAGGTTGGGTGTTAACTTGCTCCACCTCAACTTGAGATCCCATTGGTGACTTATCAATTTCTTGGTCTACTTTTTCTTTCTGTATCCGAGCCATTTGTGACTCATTAAAGGTCATATCCTTGCTCATAATGCACTTATACCTTATAAAAGTGCACTTGAGTGCCCTAGGTTCCAACTTATCAGTTTTTGAATGTGTATAGGTAATACACCCAAAAAATTTTAAGTAGTCATAGCTGGGAGGTTTTCCAATCCATAACTTATGTGGAGTTTTAAACCCTATAGTAGATGATGGGCATTTATTTATAAGGTGTATAGTTGTATTGGCAGCTTCTACCTAGAAGGTTTTCGGCAGCCCTGAATTTAACAACATGCATCTTACCCTTTATAGGATGGTCCTATTCATTCTTTCAGCTAAACCATTCTGTTGGGGGGTTTCCCTCACTGTCTTATGCCTAAGAATTCATTCTTTTTGATAGTATATATTAAACTCATTGGACAGGAACTCTAGACCAGTGTCAGTCCTTAGAGTCTTGAGTTTTCTACATACTTGGTTTTCCACTAGAGACTTCCACTCCTTGAATTTTTCAAAGGTGTCACTCTTGTTTTTAAGGATGTATAACCAGACCTTCCTAGATTAATCATCCACTAAGGAGAGGAAATAACTCATTCCACTATATGAATTCACTCTTGCAGGTCCCCATAGGTCAGAACGAACATAATCTAGGGTTTGTTTAGTGTTGTAAGTTGCTGAATTAAAACTAACCCTCTTTGCCTTTCCATAGATACAATCTTCACATTAAGGTAAATTCCCTAGGTTTTGGTCACTCAGTAGCCCTTGTTTTTGTAGTTCTAGAAGGCTCCCTTGAGTTACATGCCCAAGCCTCCTATGCCATAATAGCTTTGCTTTCTACTAGAGTTGGGGATGTTTCCCCAACTACAGCTTTCCCAAGTAGCACATACAATCCATTTTTAATTACCTCTTTCATAATAACTAATGAGCCTTTAGTAACTCTAAGAACCCCTACCTCAGATTTGAAAGTGGAGCCTGACAAGTCTAGCATGCCAAGAGAAATTAAATTTCTCTTTAATTCAGGTATGAACTTGACCTCTCTCAAAACTCTTTCAATTCCATCATGCATTTTAAGTCTAACTGACCTTATTCCCTTGATTTTGTAGGACTTATTATTCCCTAGAATTACATGTCATCCATCTAATTCAGAAAATGTCTAAAACCAACCTCTAATTGGACACATATGAAAAGAGCAACCCGAGTTCATTATCCACTCTATTTTTGAATCAACCTCACTCACTGTAAGTACCTCAGCACTCTTATACCCATCTAAAACCACAAAAGCATCCCCTGCCTCTTTAGGCTTATTCCCAAAGGTTACTTTTCTATTAGGGCAATCTTTCTTAAAGTGCCATTCCTTGTGACAGTGAAAACATTTAAACAGTTTTTCCTTTGACTTAGACCTGAATTTCTTCTTCTCATTTCTACCCATCTTTTCTCTCTTTTTTGTTTTACCCCTAACAGACAAGCCTTCCCCATAACTCTGTTTGGTATCTCTTCTGTTTTGGAGTTCCCTAGTGTGAAGTACAAATTGTACTTCATCAAATGTCAAAGAATCTCTACCATACATCATAGTTTCTTTTAGGCTTAGGTATGATGAGTCCAAAGAACTCATCAAAAGGATGGTGTGATCCTCATCCTCCACCTTAATGTCTATATTTGCTAAGTCTAGTATAATTTTATTGAACTCATCAAGATGCTGCCTTATTGGAGTTCTAGGGGTCATCTTGAAATTATAAAGTTTATTTTTCTTGTGTAGTCTGTTAGCTAGGGATTTGGCCATGTACAGATTCTCTAATTTTAGCCATATACCCACAGCAGTATCCTCATTAGCTATTTCTCTTAGGACTTTATCCCTAAGAGAGAGAATTAGGGCACTATGGGCCTTCTGGAGGATGTCCTTATGGACAACCCCCTTTTCTTCCTCTTTCAAGGAAGACCCCTTTTGTTTCTCACCAAGGAGGGCATTCCTGCAGTCCATGTTGGACTAGTAGTACCCTCATTTTGATCCTTCATAAGCCAAAATCATAATCCCCTGTGAACTTCTTTATATCAAACCTCATGGTTCCCATAAACCTAATCTTCTTATACCAATTGTTATAAAAT
The DNA here is from genome assembly GCA_003123785.1 of Pterocarya stenoptera. Taxonomy (NCBI): domain Eukaryota; kingdom Viridiplantae; phylum Streptophyta; class Magnoliopsida; order Fagales; family Juglandaceae; genus Pterocarya; species Pterocarya stenoptera. Next base: position 119,766 of record QEOT01008746.1, on the reverse strand, counting down.
ATTAAGTTTCTTGTTGAAAACAGAAACTCAAAAACCTCAATTTGATACCAAACACAGCCAAAAAACCAACCAGATCACGAAATAATCAGATTACAAATATAGACTAAAACATAAACAAGAAATCAACAAGAATTTAAAGTAGTTATCAAAAGAATCAAGAAATAATAAGAACTGTAAAGGAAATAAAGAAATAACACAACCGATATACGTGGTTCGACCCTAATGGACTACATCCACGGCAGGAAAGGCTTCAGAGATTTATTGATAATCAATATCCTTCACAGAGAAGTCTCAGAACAATTTAGATTTACAAAGCCCTCTCTCTCAAGCCAGAAATCGCACAAATTTCTTCCCCCTTGAGCAAACATTAAGTTCCCCCCTTTCTCTGCTCTCATTCTCTCGAAACCTCTAATACATAGAATGTACAAAATGAATGAACTAGGGTTTTCCTCTCGGTTAGCTATGAATATATAGGATAGAAGAGATGCCAACACGTATAGTGGTCTAGCAGCTTCAATGCATTTATTCTTCAGATGCAGTCACGAGCTTTTCACATGATCAAGCAGCTTAGTCTTATTAACTTCAAGGATCCAGATTTTTTCCCGCTACCCCACCCCTGTCCGGCCCACCCCCACATGGGTGGGCGGGCTACCCCGCACCGCCCATGTGGGGGCGGGGGACGGATTGACCCTAGCGGGGCCCCACCCTCGCCTCCAGCTTCGTACTCCTTCTCATTTTAAGATAAAAAATTATAATTTTTAATATTTATATAAATATATTGTATATAGATATATATACAATTTGTTAAAGATTTGAATTCAACTTCAAGTTAATAGATTTCCTAGGCCGCAATGTGGGACTTACTGATAAGTCCCACATTGCTTAACTATCACTACTTTATTGCCTTGACCTTCTATATAATGGTTGGCCTAAGAGACCAAACCAATCCAAAATATAATTCTAATGAGTTTATATTTTTTTTAAATGTATAAATTTCAATTTATAATTTAAATTATATTATAATTTAGGTCTAAAAAATATTTTTAGACTAAAATTTTTTTTAGACAATGGGTATGAAACCCATTGTCGGGGTGGGGGGTGGGGTATGAAACCCTCCCACCCGCATGATGTGGGGCGGGGAGGGGTGCCCCCACCCCGCATCATGCGAGTAGCACCCGTAGATAATAGAGTAGAAATGCATGGGTTGACTTGTATGGACTTAGCGACGTAGCGTTAGTTGGCAGTTACTGTTGTACTCCTGGGCTAAGGCCTAAGCCTATAAAAGAATTGTATGATCAAAGGGAAAAATGGTAAGAACGATATTCAAACCATTTTTTTCCTTCTAAAGTCCTTCTTTTCTTCTTCTTGGAGAGTGACGATCTCGATTTTTTTCATCTTTCTTAGTGGGTCCATTACAATTGGTATCAGAGAAGGCATTCTTCTCTTGTATTTACAACAATAGCAGATGGAACTTGTTCGTATACTCAAATGGTGGATTCTTTAGCACAACTGAAGCAGCAATAGAAGCAGAGTCAAGAGACAGTGATTTTGTTGGAATAGTAGAGAGAGGCGGCAAGGATTGATAGGGATAATCAAGAAAGAAGATTCAATGAAATTCTGCAACAAATGTCCAAGATTTCAGTGAATTTTTCATAAAGTAACGGAGTTTAAGGAAGATAGTTTCACGAAAGTGATGAAGAAATACAAGGGAGTGAGGGAATGAGGGAGAGAGAGAGAGAGAGAGAGAGAGAGAGAACTAGGTTTAATTACTAACAATTTGTGAGAAACACAATAGTGAATGAAGAGACAACAAAAAATTCACATGATACTACGATGAATTTTAATAGAGGAGTTAAGTTGGAGTTTCCAAGATTTGGAGGCTAGAATTCATGGGCATGGCTATATAGGGTGAATCGGTATTTTGCTTACCACCAAACTCCAATTGCTCATAAATTGTTCATAGCATCCTTCCATATAGACGATGAAGCTTTAGTCTGGTTTCAAGATACAAGTGAAGTGGGAAACCTTCGGTCATGGGAGAAACTTGTTCAAGTAGTGGAGTTGAGGTTTTGGTCAACTCCTTATGATGATCCAATGGAAGCATTGACAAGATTGAAACAGGTTACTAGAGTGCCATCTCATAAATCTGAGTTTGAATATCTATCAAGTAGAATTAAAGGTATTTCTAAGAGAAACAAGTTAAGTTATTTCTTGAGTGGTCTAAAGGATGAAATAAGATTACATGTGAGAATGCTTAAGCCCAATAGTTTAATTGATGCTTTGGGTTGGAAAAAATTCAAGAACAATATGTGTGGAATAGCAGGAGAGCTTGGCAAAATAGTGGTAATGTGGAATGACAAGGCCAATTGATGAATTCTGATAAGAATCTCTCAAATTCAATTTTGGGAGCACCAATTAGTCAAGTTTTGATTGCCTTATCAAAAAAATTAGTGATGCTCAGATGCAAGAAAGGAGAAGAAAATGGCTTTGTTATTTTTGTGACGAGAAGTGGCATCAAGGTCACAAATTTGTTAGGCCCAAGCTCTATTTGATGGAAGGCAAGCAACTAGTTGACCACCAGGAGCTTGAAGAACAATAATTTGAAAAAGGAATTTCAATAGAGCTAGTAGAGGAATTGGTGGAGTTAGCCGAGACTTCATTACATGCTATAGTAGGGTTTCCTAACCCTAGAACAATGGGAGTTTTGGAGAAGATAAGGAATCAGTGGGTAGCCATTTTAGTAGATACTGGAAATACCTATAATTTTTTGGATACTTCAGTAGCTACTAGGTGCCATTTACCTATTTCAAAAAAAGAACTTCTTAAAGTGTGGGTAGCAAATGGAGAGAAGTTGTGCAGTGAAGGTAAATATGTAGATACACGTTTCAAAGTGCAAGGTGTTATATTTTCCACTAATTTTTCATTCTATCTTTGGGTGGTTGTGATATAGTATTAGGGATTTAATGGTTGTAATCACTAGGCACCATTATTTGGGACTTTGTTTATATAGTAATGTAGTTTCCTTATAATAACACTACAGTGGTTCTAAAAGGGTTCTAAAAGGACTTTGCTAAACTTGTGTTTGCCCCCAAAAAGGATGCAAGACCACCAGATTGTATTGAAAGAGGGTTCTCAGCTAGTAAGTGTGACAGGCTACTATTGTCCTTACTATCAAAAAGCTGGAATTGAGAAGATAGCCAAGGCATTACTAGAAACAAGAGTAATTAGACCTAATTAATCCCTATTTTCCTCTCCAATATTACTTGTATTAAAGGATGATGGCACATGGTGCATGTGCATTGATTATAGGGTGTTAAATCAGGCCTCGACTAAGGACAAATACCCCATTTAAGTGGTAGATAAATTGCTAGATGAATTACAAGGAGCAACGATCTTTTCTAAGCTAAACTTATGATTTGGTTATCACAATATTAGAATGAGAGAATAGGATATTCACAAGACAACGTTTCAAACTCACAAAGGGCATTACAAATTCTTAGTTATGCTTTTTGGCTTAACCAAAGCTCTTGCTACTTTTCAAGGTCTCATGGATGAAGTCTTTAGGTCTTTTTTGCGGAAGTTCGTTATTATTTTCTTTGATGATATTTTTAGTTTATAGCAGAAGTTTGGAGAGTCATCTCACTCATTTACAAGTTGTTTTGCAGACCTTACAGAATAACCAACTTTATGCTAAGCAATCCAAGTCCAGATTTGGATGCTTAGAAATTGAGTATTTAGGCCATGTCATATATGGAGAAGTAGTGAAGGCAGATCCTTCTAAGATAGATGCAATGGTGGAGTGGCCTAGTCCTTGAGGGGTGAAGTCTTTAACAAGTTTTTTAGGGCTTTCTGGTTACTATAGGAAATTTATAAAGGATTATGGGTTAATTGCAGCTCCTTTGATTGCCTTTCTTAAGAAAGACTCATTCCAATAGTCATCTTTAGCTAAAGTTACCTTTTAAAGAGCTAAAAATGCAGTCACAACTCCTCCAATCCTTGCACTTTCTGATTTGTTTAAAAAACTTTGTTATAGAGTGTGATGGTAGTGGTAATGGAGTGGGAACTTTATTAATGCAAAAATGCAACCTTTAGCTTATCTTAGTCAAGCTTTGAAGGGAATATCTCTACAATTATCTATGTATAAGTGTTAACTCTTAGCACTAGTACTAGCTGTAAAAAAAAATGGAGACCTTATTAATTAGGAAATCTATTTGTTATCAAGACTGAGCACAAGAGTTTAAAATTTCTTTTGGAGCAGATTGTGGACACTCTTACTCAACAAAAATGAGTGTCTAGACTGTTGGGATATGATTTTTTTTTTTTTTTTATAGAGTATTAAAAGGGGATTGAGAATAAAGTTGCCAATGCTTTGTCTAGGCAATTGGAGGCAGAGTCTGGAAGTTCATTGGGTGTTATCACATTTCCAAACCTTACTTGGCTTCAAGAGTTGTGAGACCTGTATCCAGTCGATAAGAAGGTGCAGCAAGTTATGACTAACCTGCTAGAAGGGTTATCTGAAACCAGTAGTTTTACTCTTAAAAATGGTGTCATGTTTCGGAAGGGCAGGGCAAGATTTATGTTTTTGACCAAACAATTTTCAAGCAAACAATTCTAAGTTTGTTGCATGATGAACCCACGAGCTACTGCTTGTCATTCTATTTTTACAAAACATTACATAAAGCTCGAGCTGAATTTTCTTGGCCTGGCATGAAGTCTGGCATCAAAGAGTATGTTAAGAGTTGTGATAGTTGTCAAAGGAATAAAGTTTAATTTGTGCATCCTCTTGGACTGTTGCAGCCGTTACCTATTCCTACCCAGGTATGGACTGACATATCCATAGATTGTGGAAGGAATTTGCATCTCTAAAGGTTTTTTTGTTATCATGGTTGTGGTGGATAGTTTAACTAAATATGCTCATCTTGTACCCCTCAAACACCTTAATACAACAGCTAAAGTTGCTTCTCTATTTATGTCCAACATTTTCAAGTTGCAAGGGTTGCCTAAATCGATTGTCTCGGACAGAGACCCTACCTTTACAAGTTCTTTTGGGTGGGAACTAATTCATCTCCAAGGTACTACTTTAGCTGATAGTTAAGCCCACCATCCTTAAAGTGATGGCAAACAGAAGCTGTGAGTAAGAGTCTTGAACATTATTTGAGGTGTTATTCTAGAGATAAATAAAAAATAGTGAGTGGATTGGCTTCCGTTAGCTAAGTGGTAGTATAATACTTCCATTCATTCCTCTACTAAGACAACTTCATATGAAGTTGTGTATGGGGTGGCCCCTTCAAAGCTGTAGTCTTACATTCCTGGTACTACTCATAACCCAATAGGTTGATGAATCCATAAGGACTCGTGATCGAATGCTTTCTGGCCCTAGGCATAATTTTGTAGCTGCACAAGAAAGAATGAAATTTGATTATGACAAAAATAGAGCAGAGAGATGTTTTGACATTGGTGACTAGGTTTACCTCAGACTTGAGCTTACAAGCAACAATCTTTGGCTATTAAACGGAATTTAAAGCTTGCTCCTCACTTCTTTGGTCTATTTCATATCCTCCAATGAATTGGTCAGGTTGCCTATAAACTGGACTTACCCTCAGATTCCCACATCCATCATGTATTCTATGTTTCTTATTTGAAGAAGAAATTTGGAAATAGTAATGTTTCCTTACCAACTCTACCACCAGTGAACCTAGCATGAGAAATTCAGCCTAAGCCACATCAAATTACAGAGGCGTAGTCGACAAAGGGTAATCATGCCATTGTTAATGTTTTGGTATAGTGGCGTGGTGCAAGTGCTTATGATGCTACTTGGTAGCCGTATTGGGATCTTTATCTTCATCTTATGGGCAATGTGCTTTTCCAAAACTAACTGATGTTGACTTTTTAGAGCAAAAATGTGTTTTTACTATGAAAACTACCTTGATTATTTTTTGCACTATTCTTTGTATCTAGATATTAAACTGAAATTTTTGTCATGAATGATGTAGATATTAGTAGTTTTTATGCACTACTTTCCACTACATAAATTGTGAAAAACTCCTCTATATTGATAATTGTAGTCACAAGACATGTTATGCTCATTTCCCCATTAATGTTATTGTGTTGCATTTAAAACCCATGAGGTATAAGATTATGCTTTTGCTTTGGTTACTAGCCCTACCACAGGCATTATTTGTGGCATCTGTTTATGATATTGTTATTACGTTGGTACCAATTTTTGTTCTAGTTCTAGGTGCACCCACTTTAGAGTCAAAGTAGTTTTCTGTGTTATTTTTTCTGAGTGCACACTCGGCTTGCCGAGCTTAATAAGGGAATATTTCACTTTTTGTTTGTGCTTGGTTTGCCACAAAGATGCAGAACACTGCCACAAGGTAAACATGATCTTTAAAAAAGATACATGCTACACAAGATACTCGTTTGATTATTGTGCTTTTGTTTTTAATATTTGTATTGATGTTATTTTGGAATATAGTTTATATATATAATTTATCCATGTAACGACTATTCCGAAATGGTATAACAAAACGTGCTGGTATCGGAACAAAATTCAAAACTTTGACTATGATACCTTGCTAAGTTATGAGTATTGATTGTATATAGAATTCCACATTGCTTGGAAGTGAGAAGTTATTGCCTTTTATAATGGTTCAAATAAGGCTTCATTTGTATCATTGACTATTATTTTTGAAGTATAGACCTAAATGGTATTAAAGTCTATCTTAATAAAAAAGAACTGTGAGACTTGACTCATGCCACCTATGATAGAATGGCTTGACGAGAACATTGAGAATTTAAGAATGGAGAGTGTGTGATAACTCAAGCGCAAGGGTGATTTAACCCAAGGCCTGAAACCCAAGCCCCGTTTCAAGGCCCAAGCCCAATGTCCATCAAAAACCCTAAAATCATTTTGTCCTCTTTCTTCCCCCCCCCAGCGCCTATGCTATGGAAACCCCCGGTTGTCTCTCATTTCACTCCATTTCTCTCTCATTCATCTCTCCCACATTCTGGTATCTCTTTCTCTACTTCTCGCCCTCTGCCTCCTTGTTTTGTCCTTTGCTCCATCGCGCTGTGCACAATAGTTGTAGTCCTTCCATCATCGTTAATCTTTTCTCTTTCCATGTATCTCTTCGATCCTTTCTCTCTTTCTCTTCTTTGTTCTTTGTGGTTTTTGTTCTGCTGCCACCCACATCATTCCAACAACAGCCCTTCCATCGCTAGTAAGCCTTTCTGCCATCACTATCCCTCTCGTGACCACTATCATCTCTCTCACTCTCACTTTCCCTTAGATTTCTCTCTCTCTCTCTCTCTCTCTCTCTCTCTGTTGTTGTTTGCGGCCGCCGATCTTCGACGGTCAATCAATCTCTCATCTCCATGTTTTGTATCACAATTGTCATGTGTTGCTTACCTTTGTCACTTGCTTCCGCACCGCTATTCACATTGTCATTGTGCAGCATGCCTCCTTGACGCCACACCTTGTCTCCCTTTCCTTTTACTTCACTCTCCCTTACTTTGATTGTTCTTTGTCATTGCATTGGTTTCTCCATAACCTTATACACCACACAACACTGTGCACCATCCAGCCTAACATCAATCATCCCCATCGTCACATATTGCAGCACCCCATCACAGGTAACTCTCACTCTCACTCTCTCTCCCCCTTTCTCTAACTCTCCCATGGCTCAAGTTGCTGGCCACCTATACCACCTCTTGTCGACCACCCTTGCACTGAAAGCCCCTTCGTTGGTCACACCCACCCACAGTACCAAAGATCCCATCACTTAAACCTTCACCCACTATTGAAACAAAGACCATCGACACTCCAGCCACCCCATTACCATTCCTTCGTGCCCCTCACCGTTCAATGTTGCCGAAGTGAGCCCTCTCTTTCTCTCTCTCTATCTCTGCCACACACACACATACCCTCTTTCCCTTTCTGTCTAAGACACCACTTACACCCACCCAAGAGACCATGACACCTTCAGTTGATGGGAATAACCATGGGAAGCAACAGAGCTTAGGACACCTACAATCATCCAGAGATTATCCCTTCTATGTGGTAATTGACTCATTAACTTATGAAATGGTGTTGTTGGTTTTGTGAGTTGTGTTGAATTGTAAACTTGTTGTTGATGCTTTGTTGTGTGTGATGTGATCGAGTGTCCAGTGAGGTGTTGGGATGATCTATATAATTCTGTGTTATGGCCAAAAGCCTTATGAAGTGTTGAGATGATTTGTGTAGTTCTGTATTTTGGCTAAGTGCCCTGTGAAGTGTTAGGAACTTTATGTGATTTTCTGGTAGAACTTGCACTTGCTGTCCAATTGTTTATTTTTGTAGCATAAATAGTGTTGTAATCTCTTGTTAGGGGTGTAATCGGTCCGTTACGAACATTTTTTAGAACCGAACCGATATATACTAGGTTTGTAAATTCAAAAATTGAAACTGGGCTGATTCACCACTGAAATCAGAACTTCCAGTTTTGATCTAGTTTTTTCGATTATACGAATTATGTATGTTAGTAATAATATGATATTTACATATTAATTAACAATTTAGCATATAATATATAAAATATAATATAAATAATTGTTTATATATAATAAAAAATATATATATAAACTAATCTGGTTTGGTTTAAACCGATTTTCAAAATATGAAAACCGGTACCAGACCGGTTTCCAACTGAATTCTATTTTTAAAAATAGGAACCAGACCAAACCTACTAATTCGGTTGGTCCGATTGTTTTTTTGATTTTTTTACAACCTTATCTCTTGTTATAATTATTGTTCTTATTAAGTTACAATGTGGAAATTTTACCCTCATTCATGCTATCTTTCAGTTGTGAGGGGTGTTGAAATTTTCCACTTTTACATTAGTTCACAGCTTGTGAATGTATGTTGAAAATTTCTGCTCTTACCCTGAATTACAGCTTGTGAGTGATTGCTCAAAATCTCTCCACGTGCAATATTCGTGATAATGTAATTATTTACTGAATATTTTTCATTGGTCTATTTTATATTTTATAGCTATTGATGAACTTCTTATTGTTTGGCTGTGTATGATATGCAATTATTTGTTGAATTTCTTGCCATTAGACTGTGATTTTTTAATGTAAATTTGGATTATGAGATATTGTTGGATTTTCTAGGTTAATTGGCTTCATGTGGGAGTGTGAGTATTCACAACCTTAATCAAAGATTGAGCATTATCTCGGCGAAGCTCTTCTGGTTAATTGGGATCATATAATATTGAGTGACATCTCCTGGTTTGTTGTTGGGCGTCAACGGGCTCAGACAAGATGGTAACGCTCTCAAGTCGAAGCTGTGGCCTCTCTAATTGCGAAGGCCAAAGGACGTCATGGTCAAGGACAATGCATGAAGCCGAGATTCGCTCGTAACGAAGTCACACACGTCGTTACCCCTGGTGTGTGGATGATCCATATAGGGGAGACCATGGTGCGCACATTAATGAAATGAATATTTTGAAAAACAGGATTGTTGGGTGTGTTCCATTTTGCGTGAAAATTGGGTTGTGTACTTGAGTTTCGTTAAGTGTTAAACTTTTAGGTGAAATGGATTGTTGTTCAGTTATGCTTGTTTTGATTAAATGTGAAATATCAATCATTTTCTTTCATTGTACTTTTAACTTGCATAATTTTTATTTTCACTAGCATGCACTTTTTAGTATTAGTGTTAGTTCCACTTACTGAGATTTTGCGAAATCTCATCATGGTACTCCCACTACGGTCTTGTTTTTCAAAATCGTAGATTTTGATACAGAGCAAGAGTTTGGTGGTGGTTATGAGCATGGAGATCCGGCACGGCCAGAGGATTGAGGACTGGGCTTTCCTCATTTGTTAAGTTGTCATATTTCAATTTTATTAGAAGATCGAATAGCTGTAATATTTCTTTAACTTATGTTTGGAGACATATGGCTTATGGATAATATTTGGGTTGTGTTGTATTAAATTTTCTATTACTATTATTTAGACCTTATGACTATCTTTTTTATTTTCTTCTAGAATTAGCTGTAAACTTTTATTGAGCACTTGAGCACACACTTATTATCACAATGTGTGAGGGGTATATAACTTAAGTGGCCAACATCCTGATGTCGCGGTCCTAAGATTGGGGTAGAGGGTGGGGGACATAGTGTGATACCTTGTACAGACTTGTGAGTATAGGCAATGAATGGGATCCCACATTTTTTGGGATGGTAAAGTTCTTGCTTTTGTAACGGTTCCAATAAGCTTCAGTTGTGCCATTGACTAGTTCTTTTTGAGTATGAACCCAAATGTTGCTTGGGCCTTTTTTTGGATGTTAAAATTATATTAGAGCTTATCTTAACCAGAAGTCGGAGACTTGAGTTGTGCTGCCTACAATGAAATGACTCTTTAAGGAATGTCATGATGTGGTGTGTGTGGCTATGATGTGCTTTAAAGCAATATGTTTGACATATTTTTACTTGGAGAAAAAGAGAGGAAAAACTAAGTAACAAAGAGAAAGAGTAGATATGAGAGGAGAGGAAGGAACGTTCTAGAACTCCTTCCTCCTCTTTTGGTAAGGCTGATTGACAAAAAAAACGGAAAGTTTCTCTAAGATGATGGACATATGAACATAATTTCAATAAAAATTTAACTTCAAATCGGTTGTGGTGAATAAGGGAGATTTACACCCTTCAATCACATTTTGGCACATCTGCATTTCAAGAGGGGAAGAATGGAATTGCACATAGGGAAGCAAATCTCATACAAACACCCTCTCCTGTCGCTACTATCTCTTTCTCCCTTCTCTCTCTCTCTCTCTCTCTTCTCCCCCTCTCCATGCAAGCCATTGCAGATCTTCCCATCAATCCATTCCAAGCATTCTGTTTTCGAGTTAAAACCAGACGTCAAGGCCATTGAAGTGTCAGTTGAAGCTTTAACGGTCATCTCCCATATTGTGTCACTGAGCTTTTTTCGTTATTTTCACTAATAATTATGGCTTGTAAAATAAAACATAGAAGTGGAAAGTGACTGTACGTGTGTCTTTGTATCTTGGAAACCATGTTTAATCAAATCTAAGCTGCCAGTATCTTGTGTACAAAGTGCTCGAGAAAATGTTCGTATAAATGTTGCTCTAAATAATTTTTAAACATTCCAATTGTTTTAAATTGTTGTATTCTTTTTCATTTGAAGTTTTGGAAAAATCAAATGCACCAGAAACACCAATTGAAAAAGGTATATTTAAGACATAAATGGAACCGCAAAGAGCAGTGAACAAGTAATCAAAATAGACTGCTTGGAATGGGTTGATAGGGAGATCTGTGATGGCTTGTGGAGAGAGAGAGAGAGAGAGAGAGAGAGAGCAGCGATTGGGAGGGTGTTTGTATTAGACTTGCTTCCTGTGTGCAGTTACATTCTTCCTCTCTTGAAATGCAAATATGTGCAGATGTGATTGAAGCAAGTAAATCTCTCTTATCCACTATTAATCTAGACAATTCTATTTTACACACACTAGGGTCAGACTAGTACATTCTAGAATAGTCTTCATTTGTCTTGTTATTCTCTACCATAACAGAAAAGATTATGTTGCTTGTGTATAAAAGGAAACCCTCCTATGCGATACAACATACAATGAAATTCATGAAAAGCACCTCTGTTAATATGGTATCAGAGCTGCTCGACTAGCGGTCCTCTTGATCCATGGCCAGGCACACAGAAATCCCTCCTCCTCATCCAAGTTCTTCTGTCATTTCTTCATTCTCACATGTAGTCACTACCAAGTTATCCACAGATAACTTTCTCCTATGGAAAGTTCAAATTTCAGGATACCTTATAGGACAAGATCTCTATGGATATGTTGATGGTTCACTTCCATCTCCTCCTAAAACAATACTCCTACCTTCAACTAGCTCATCCAAGCCAAATCCAGAATTTCTTCTTTGGACTCATACTGATTAGTTAGTCCTTAGTGTGCTTTTTTCTTCATTGTTTGACTCTGTTCTGGGCCATGTTTTATCTGCTACAATAGCTCGAGAGCTATGGCTCTCATTAACCTCAATGTTTGACTCACGGTCACAAGCAAAAGTGTTTCAAATACGTTTTCAACTCACTAATCTTGCCCGTGGTGACCAGTCCATCTCAGATTATTTTGATAAAACTCGATCCTTAGTTGATACACTAGCCTCAATTGGAAATCCTCTTCTAGACAAAGAAATTGTTACCTACCTTCTTTCTGGTCTGGGCCCATCTTTTGAATCATTTGTTACCTCAATCACCATTAGATTTGACCTGATTACCATTCATGAACTTTATCAAATCCTATTCATTCATGAAAGTAGGATTGCTCACTCATCCAAGACTATTCTAGAACCATATGTTCATTACAGTGCTGCTGGAGGTAGAGATCAACAAGGTTGATCTTCTTTCTGAGGTGGAAGGCAGGGTAGAGGTCTTGGTCGATTCTCAGCTAGAGGCCATTCCAACTTCACTTCTTTAGGGGCATTTCATCAAACATATGGTGGCTCACGACCAACATGTCAAGTATGTAATAAACCTGGCCATTTGGCCCTCCAATGCAGACATCGTTTTGATTATTCTTACCAAACAGAACCTCCCAAGTCTTTTTCGGTCAACTATACAGCACCAACTTCCTTCTCTGCAAACCATACCACCCAAATCCCAACTTCTCTCATTGATTCCTCATGGTACCCAGACTCTGCCACCACCCATCAAATAACTAATGATCTGCAAAACTTGAACTTGTCATTTGAACCTTACAGCGAAAGTGAAGCAATTCGCGTTAGTGATGTTACGTGTCTTCCGATTTAGCATCACAGTAATTCTGCTCTCATTTTTAACTCTTCCTCCTTTTTACTTCAAAATCTACTTCATGTTCCTAACATCACAAACAATTTCGTCTCTGTCCTTCAATTTTGTGCGGATAACTCATGCTTTTTTGAATTCCATTCTACTCAATTTTCTGTGAAGGACAAATAGACCAAGGTCACCCTCCTCACCGGACCAACATATAATGGTCTTTATGTTTTTCCCTCTCTGGCTCCTTCGTTGTCACCACCATCTGCTCATCTTGGCGAACAAGTTACTCTTTCTCAATGGCATCGCAAACTCGCCATCCTTCTCAAGCTACTGTCTCTCGAGTTTTGCACAAAAACAATTTACATTTTTGCTCCAATAAGGATCCTTTTATCTGTTTTGAATGTCCGTTGGCCAAGAGCCATCAGTTACCCTTTGTTTCAAGTCGGGTTGTGTATACTGGGCCCTTAGAAGTTGTTAGTGCTGATCTTTGGGGCCCGACCCCTATAATGTCTCAAAATGGCTATCACTCTTACATTTCTTTTGTAGATTACTTTACTCGTTTTTCTTGGATATATCCATTAAAACTTAAATCTGATGTAATATCAATATTCTCCCCTTTTTTACCTCTTGTTGAGCATTTATTTAATTCAAAGTTAATTATCCTTCAAATTGATGGAGGTGGTGAATTTACACATTTTTCCACCATGTGCCAACAACTCGATATCACTCATCAATTTTTGTGTCCTCATACACATCAATAAAACGGTATTGTTGAATGCAAACATCGTCATATTGTCGAAACTAGGTTTGCTCTACTAGCTCATGCCTCACTTCCAAATCAATTCTAGGAAGATGCTTTTAAAACTGCAGTATACTTAATAAATCTTCTCCCATAAAAAACCTTACAATTTAAATCTCCTTATATTTTAATTTATAATCGTCATCCTGATTTTAATTTTCTCAAAACTTTTGGGTGTGAGTGCTGGCCCAATCATAGGCCTTATAATAAACATAAACTTCTTCCTAGATTAGTGTCTTGCTTATTTCTTGGGTACAGTCCAGCCCACAAGGACTACAAAAGCTTGGACCTTTAGTCCAAAAGATTATACATCTCTAGAGATGTTCTTTTCAATGAGGTCTCCTTCCTATATTCTAAATTCTAGCCCACTCATATTCCTACAGCCCAAATCTCTCCTACATCCACGGTCCACCTTCCCTTACTTTCTTCTTCAATCCTTGGACCCGGCCAAGCCCATCTCATACGCCTTTTCTATCCTCAATTCCTTCTAACCCTAATTCTCATTTATCTCCTTCTACCTCAATTCCAGAAACATCTAACCCTAATCTTTTTCTCCTCTCAACTCTCCATCTCGATCATCTTCTTCATAAGCGCCGCCCAACCTCTCACCACCTATTCTTCAGCCTCCCAGTTCCCCTATTATTACTCGTAGCATTACCAACTCCTCTCGATCCCGTGTTCCTTCTGATAGCACTGTACCATACCCATGGCGACATTGTCTTCTCACCACGCATACGGGTCCAGATGAACCTTCAAGTTACTCGGTAGCATCAAAGTTTCTTGAATGGGTGGATGCCATGTGTACCGAATACACTGCTCTTGTTCAGAACAATACTTGGAGCTTGGTACCCTTTAACCCTTCTCTTAATATACTTGGTTGTCGTTGGGTCTATCATATGAGATTACATTCTGATGGTAGAAAATCTAGGTTGGTAACCAAAGGTTACCACCAACAATCTGATTTGGACTACAATGAAACATTTAGTCATGTAGTAAAACCCTCCACTATTCGATTAATAATCTCTATTGCTGTTAATTCTGGTTAGCCCCTGCGTCAACTAGATATTCAAAATGCCTTTTTACATGGAGAGCTTTCTGATACGGTTTACATGCAGCAACCATAGGGATTTATTAATCCCAAATTCCCAAATCATGTGTGTAAATTGCGCAAGGCAATATATGGCCTTAAACAGGCACCGAGGGCCTAGTTTGCTCAGTTAACATCTTGGCTGAATGGGTTTGGTTTTTTGGCATCTCAATTTGACCCTTCTCTCTTTTTGCATCGTGGTGATCTGCACCTGTTTGTACTTATTTATGTTGATGATATGGTTGTAACTTCCTCACAGCCAAATATGATTGCTAAATTTATTCATGATTTGGGTTTGGCCTTTCCTGTCAAAGATCTTGGCAGACTGTCTTATTTTCTGGGCATTGAAATAGATTACTCTAACTCTGGGCTATTCATGTCTCAACAAAAATACATTGAAGACTTGCTTATTCGAGCAATATGTTGGCTGCCAAGCCAGTAACCTCTCCCATGGCAGCTTCCCTTAAACTTTCTCAATTTGATTCCCTTTCATTTGATGATAGTACATTATTTAGAAGTATTGTTGGTGGGCTGCAATACCTGTCTTTTACAAGACTAGACATATTTTTTGTAGTAAACAAAGTGTGTCAATTTATGTATTGTCCCAAATTAACACACTGGTCTGTTGTTAAAAGAATCTTGAGGTACCTAAAATCAACTATTAATCATGGTTTATTTTTCAAGACCTTATCTTTCTTAACATTACAAGTATTCTCAGGTGCAGACTAGGCTGGTTGTCCAGATGACAGAAGATCCACTAGTGGCCTTTGTGTTTTCTTAGGGAACCATCTCATACCATAAAGTTCCAAAAAGCAAAAAATAGTGACCAGATCTAGTACGGAAGCAGAATACAAAGCTCTTGCCTCCACAGTTGTTGAATTAATTTGGCTTCAAATCATGCTTAGAAAATTGGGAATTTTCTTATCCAAGCCTCCTACACTCTGGTGTGACAACATTGGAGCTACCTACCTCTCGGCTAATCCGGTCCCTAGCTTCTCATTTTCAATAAATGCATGCCACATGAGCTATTTCTTAAAAAACAAATATACAAGATTCTAGATCAAAATAGTGATGCATGAGGATCAAGGCCTAATGATGAGTATTCTTAGGATTTGGGCAAGAAGCAGTATTAGTCAGATATGGACAAGGAACGACTTATTCTCCGATTGGGCGAGGAGACTTATCCCTCAGTTGGGCGAGGAGACTTATTCTTCGATTGGGTGAGGAGAAGTGGAGACATCAATGTTTTAACTCTAACTTTGGCTATAGGTTTCAGAATTGCACATATGACCCTAATCCGGAAAGCTTTCTTCGGCGTACATGTCATGGTTACCATGATTTGCCTGGTGGGCCCCTTGTTGACCCCAAAATCATCCATTTTTCCTTCTGAATCGTCACTTTTAGTTAGTTCTTTCATTTTTGTCAATTTTCTTTTATGGTAAAGTTTATCTTTGATAACGATTTTATTCCGATAAGTTAGATTTTAACAATAGTTATCTTATTCCGTATTCTATTATTTGACCTTAATTACAATTTTGTATTTTTTTTGTTAGCAATTTAAGCTCGACTTGTGGGCTTCATAAGGATATTTGATTTATTTTATAATAAACCCTATTCTAAGAATTTGTCTCGTTTTTATCTATTTGTAATTTTTTTAATCTTAATTTTTAACTTTTGTTGTTTAACTAGTTGTTAGAATAATCTCACCCGCGTCAAATAGCCCATAGCACATGGGTATAGGATCAAGATTTTCTAATTTTTTCATGGCTCTCCAATCAAACATATTATTTACATTTGGAAAATGCTAATTGAATTCATGAGTTTGTCCTCTTAATTTTGCTGTTCATATATTTTATTTATTTAAAACTTTTTTACTTAATTTTTAAGATAATTATGAGTGAAGTTGTGTATTTATTTTATTTTATATTTAATGAGTTAGAATGTTAAAAAAATCTATTATAGAAAATGAAAAATAAAAAAGCAAAACTTTTTTAACTAGTGGTACGGGCGGCCCGCTAGCAGTCCTTTTAAGTCCTTTACCATTTGATATACTGCTGGAAAGGATTTTGTTATATAATTTTTTACTATTTATCTATATTTTATATTTTATATTTTATATTTTTTTAAATATTTTAATATATTTTTAAAAAAAATTTTGAATTTATTTTGATAAAAAAAAAATATATAGAATATAAACGGTGGATAAATAGTAAAAAGTGTGAAGATTTTTTGTGCAGGAAAAAGACCAAACAACGACTGGGAAAGAATGGGGCCATTTCGGGTGGTGGTGAACACGCGTCTCTCTACGGGCACTAAAAGACAAAACAATAACTGCGACGGTGAAGTAGTGAAAGCAATTGAGGTGGCGACACCCGTCTCTCTACAGGCATTTCGAGTCATTTTTAATTTTTCCTCTCCGTACTGTGAACTGTACAGAGTAACGTGGTGGCTCATCACTGGCACAGTCCTTGCTTCTCCGTAAATAAATAGGAATCCTGGCTTCAAGTTTTAACTTCCTCACTGGAAGTCTAGAACCACCGGAAACCCTGCTGCACGATATCACGCATAGTTGCTTTCTCCTCCGATACAATCTAGAATTCTCGTTCTTGCCTTTTCACTCTCAACTCGGTCACCGTCAGCGTCTCAGAACTCCACTGGCCCGCAAGCCTGCTATCGAATTTGCTCATATTTTCAGATCTGTTATTCGATTATTAGTCGATCGGTACGTTTTCAGCTTTTTGTTCCTTTATTACGAGCCATTTTCTTCCATATGTTACTGCACTGCCTTCTGTATCGATCTTTTTTTGTTTTGGCTCTGGAAGTGTTTCATTTGGTTCGAGTCGTATGTATTTGCTTCAGAGTTGCTCTGATTAAAAAAAAAAAACAGCTTGTCTTATGACTTCACTCTTTCTTCAAGACTTTAATTTCTGCTAGAATGTATTTTATTTGTTTCATTACTTCATAATCGATGCACATTTGTTGTGTGGCGTAGATCGCAGCAACTGGAGGCTTAAAATCATATAGTTCTTTGCATCTTCTCGGAAATTAAGCAGAGTACTGTTGTAATCCTCTTCATAATCTTAGGGAATCAATGAAGTTTATGTCAGGACAAAAGCTTACTAGCTGTTGTGTATAGCTAGGTATTATTTTATTTTTAGTAGATGTGTATCTAGTCCTAAGTTGTACTTTAAATATGGCAATGAGTATACAAATAAAAAAACCATACAACGAAGTTTTACCAAAACGATGACATGACAGCTCTCCAAACGTGGTTTCTTTGGGCCAAATACAGTGTTCGGCCTTGTGATACGGGTTGGACAATCACATCAACTTTGTGCATTGCTGTTTTTTTTTTTTTTTAATTTATTTCTTTTCTTCGGCTATATTTTTTAAAACATAGGTTGAGAATAGAAAATTGTGACCTTGTTATAGGTTTGCTTAGATGTCTCATTTTACTGAGTAATTATTTTAATTAATGCACATAATAGTTTAATTTAATTTGATCGACAGTGGATGCAACATAATAGTGTTGCTGCTAAATTCCCCAAAGTAGGAAATCTAAGAAAAGGGTTCGTCAAAGTCTGGCATGCGGGGACGTCAGCGTGAAGCTTACTTGATGTACAAGCGCATACCGTCGAGAGATTTCACAAAGATAGTTGACATGGAAGAAAACCCAGGTAGCTCATCGTATCGATCATTTAAAACTAAACTTGGCGAAGAGTCGTTTCAATTCTAATAACCTCAAATGCTACATGTGGTTTGCTTGGATTTGGTTGTGGAATTATGCCTGGTTTGGGTACTGTACTTTCAGACTATTATTTTTTATTTTATTATTATTTTTTATCTATTTATTATTACTATTCAATATTCTATTCATAGAATATCTGAGAAACTCTACCCAAACTAGGCCTTAATGTACTGAACACAGATAACTTTAGCTTGAATTTTGTGCTGTGAAGAATTGCTTATTTCCGAGTGGAATGAACTTGACGTCATCGTATTAAACATACTTCTAGCAAATTATGCAGTGTGGGACGTGGGGTTTGAGGCCAATTTTCATCTATGCTTTCCTTTTGTATCTGTAATTGGGTATATGCGATTGAAAATGTAAGATGAAAAAGCTGATGGAGAAGGTGGCATAGGTGCTCTTAGAGTGTATATGATTCCTATTTTGGGAAAGCAGTATTGGTGTAGTTTAGTCATAAACTTCCGATTTGCATGAACATGACCAAGCAAATTGCTATTTGGGCTTACTCTTGCATGTCTTGATCTTGTAGCTCTTCTACAGAGCAGTACGTCTCCAGAAACTTCAAGCCCTTCATGGAGGCTTTCTTTCCCGCATGTAGTTGTTGCAACCATAACTTCATTCTTATTTGGTTACCATATGGGGTTGGTGTTCTGTCTTTGAACTTTCAGTCCTTTCTTCTTTTTCTTTGTTTCTTTCTCAGTGTTCTTTGATTATGACGCATGCAAACAATATTTCTCTCTTTTGCAATTTTTATCCTTTATACTTGTTTTGTACAGAGTAGTCAATGAGCCACTTGAAAGCATTTCTGTTGATCTTGGTTTCAGTGGGAATGCCTTGGCAGAAGGTGACATTGAGTCAATTCTTTGCTTACTTGCTCTACTCCGATGTCTGATTTCTGTATCTAGCTCTCTAATATATTAGGTTTTTTCATTTATTTAAAATGAAGGTCTGGTTGTGAGTACTTGTCTGGGCGGTGCCTTTGTTGGATCTCTTCTCAGTGGCTGGATTGCTGATGGAGTTGGGCGACGTAGAGCTTTTCAGTTGTGTGCTTTGCCTATGATTATTGGTGCTTCTATGAGGTAAGCCGATGCCTTAACAAAACTAATAGCATAAATTCTAATAATCCCACTTGAGTGCTAAATGGAGTTTTGTGTTGCAATATTGGTTTTTTCCTCTCATATATTATATATTCTCGTACATTAAGTTTAGTTTATGGTAGTTATCTCAACCTTCTGGACCTCTCTGGATATGCAAGAAAACAGTTATTTTCTAAAGATGGGGCTTGTTGGTTTCACACTCCTGGATTATAGCTAGAATACATTTTTTTTCTTTGTATATGGAGGATCATTGCAGATGGGTTTTAAAAAAATCAAATCACATTGATAGTCCCATCTGCAACACTAAGATTTAATATGTCCCTTAAGTTGCTGCATGCTTTTTTTTTTTTTTTTGGCAGATGATAGCCTTCTGGTTCTTATTTTTCACTTGTTCAAAGTCTACAAATATAAATGATTATAGATTCTTTCCTGATAGTCTCTTTCACATTGGATATGTTTTTGTACTTCTATTTATTGTAACTGTATTATTAGTGATCAATAATAAACAATAATGTGAGTTTCCAGCGCATCAACCAAAAATTTTGCGGGTATGCTTTTGGGACGGTTATTTGTTGGGACTGGAATGGGCTTGGGCCCCCCTGTTGCTGCTCTCTATGTGACAGAGGTTTGTTTCATTATTGTCTCATTGATTCTAGGATAAATTTTATTGGTTGCTGATGTTAGGAAGTGCTTGTTTCTTCTCTGATCTTGTCCCATCTGTGTGAAGTAGGTTTCTCCTGCATTTGTGAGGGGTACTTATGGAAGCTTTATTCAAATTGCGACATGTCTGGGACTTATTGGAGCTCTGTTTATTGGAATCCCTGTTAAAGAAATTGATGGCTGGTAAAATATGCATTCTAGATTCCTCAGCATCTGCCTTTGGCTTTTGACAGTTTGATATCATTCTTAATTCACGTGCTCAGGTGGCGCATCTGTTTCTGGATGTCTACAATTCCAGCTGCAATACTACTTGTTGCTGTGATGTTTTGTGCAGAGAGTCCCCATTGGCTGTATAAGGTTTGTTTTTCCTTGTTTTCAGTAGTTGCTTTCTGTAACTCAGAATGAATGAACTCCTGACTAGATAATTCCTATATAAATCAAATTGAAAACACATTGCAAGATGAGCTATAATCACTCACTGCAACAGCAACCACATTAACTCAAAAGCCATTTGCTTAACACAGTCCTTTTCGACTGATTCTTCATACCCTGTGTGAAAGAACTTGGTGTTCTTATAACCCTCCTGAGGCCACTGAACTCTTGATTTCTCTCTTTTATATGCACTTCTTTCTCCGTTTGACGTGTTTGTGCTCTCTTTATACCATAATTGCAAATAAAGTTTCTGGTATTTTCTTTTATGCAGACTAAAATCATGGAAACACTCACTCTCTCACTCTCTCTCTCTCATGATTGTAAACATAAATGTGCACAATGATTTTTTTTTTTTGATAAGAAAGATGAACATAAATGTGCACAAAGATAGAGTTCTATTTACCGTATTAGCTACCAAACTTATTGTCTCTCTTTTTCCTTCTCTCTCTTTTTTCTTCTTCTATGCAAGTCCACCTGTTGCAATGTTTTAATTAAAGTTTTGTTTAATTATCAAGAAATTTCTTCTATGGAAGTTGGCCTGGTATGTCTTCATACTATATTACTAGGGATAAATTCTCATTTTCTTTGCTTACTTGCTCTACTCTGATGTCTGATTTCTGTAAATAGTTATATTAGGTTTGGATACGCTTCGAAAAGCCAGTTAACAGAAAACTATTTCAGTCAATGAAAAATTCAAGCCTCCTTTTTTGAAAATTGGTTTCAGCACAAAAATTCCAGAAACCAATTTCCACTCTTGCTCGATAACTCTTGAAGCTCAAATAAAACTCCATTATTCCTCTCCCCAATTCCCTCTCTTTTGTGTTCCTTTCCCTAATCTTCCTCGCCTTCCCCACTTTCCCACCTATTTTAATATTTGAATATTTTATATTTAGATATTTTAATTTTTTAAGTTGTAATATTCTTTTTTTGGTTTCTTTTATTTTAACATATTTTTTAAGTTATTAGTTTTTCTTTTTATATTTTTTAGTTTTCCTTAATTTTATTACACGTGGCATTCCATACCAACATATCAAGAATTTAGTTCTTAAAAAAGACCAACTAGATCAATTTTAAAAGCGCAGGGATTAACAAAATTTGATTAAATTGCAAAGAGCAATTTGACTTTAAGACAACCTACAAAGACTAATTTTGCATTTAGCACTAGTTAGTTCATAAAAAGCTTATTATAGAAGTATAAATTGACGCATTAGTATAACATCTATAAAAAAGGAATTACATTTACATAAAAGATTATATGCACCAAATCACAAAATGTGTTTCCTGAAAAATATTTTCAAGTGACAATCAAACACCAGAAAAATATTTGTTTTCTTGTAAAATTGGCCGAAAAAGTTCTGCATAAATTATTTGTTTTATATTGAATCAAATGGACCCCAAATTTGTACACTTGTTGTGTAAGTACTTTTACTGAAGACACACTTACAGTTTCTCATTTTTGTGATACAGAAAGGAAGAACTGAGGAAGCTGAAACTGCATTTGAGAAGCTACTAGGAGGATCGCATGTCAAATATGCAATGGCTGAATTATCCAAGTCTGAAAGGGGTGGTGACTCTGATATTGTGAAGATGTCAGAGTTGCTTTATGGTCGCCATTTTAGAGGTAGATATGATACTTTTCTTGTATACTTCTTCGGAATTTGTAAGTATATTTGTCTCTTTTTTTGGAGCATCCATAGCTGCCGTCACCATGCTTGTTCTCCTGTCTTTTAATCTTTTTGGGCTTTCCAAAAGTGCTTTGTTATTCACGCATTCCTTTTGCAGTTGTTTTTATTGGGTCAACCCTATTTGCTTTACAACAGCTATCTGGTATAAATGCTGTATTTTATTTCTCTTCAACTGTTTTTAAAAGTGCGGGAGTGCCATCAACCCTTGCAAATGTCTTCATAGGAATTGCAAATTTAACAGGTATTAATTCAGTTCATGGTAGGCCGCATATGTATCTAGGATGATACGTTCTGTCTAGTGACAACACATTTTTTATTATTATCCAGGATCTGTTATTGCTATGGTTTTGATGGATAAACTTGGAAGAAGGGTCCTCCTCCTGTGGAGCTTTTTTGGCATGGTAAATTGTATTTCCAGTCACTTTCCACATTTTATGGTATAAACGCTGGAAATACATGATATGCAGAAAATCTGCATATCATGTATTTTGAAATCTGGGAAAAGAAAATGGATAAGTAAAATGTGTCTTGACAGACCATTGTTGAGGAATAATCCCACATTGCCTGTGAACAAAGTCTTGGACATGTTTATAAAGAATGAATAATCATCTCTTGTAGAATCGGTTTTATGAGATGAGTTAGGTCAATGAATTTCTTTAACTATGATTGGATATTGCCATTAAACCCAGATAGGCAATCTTTTTGCTCAAGAATGCACGTGAATGTTTAGGGTACTAAGAAGGAGCTCCTGCATATTGGTTCCCAAATTTAAAGTGAGAGAAGAGTGATGTTGTATTGAAAAGTGAACTGTATAATCGTCCATCACATAGGAAAGGGGCTATGTTAAATGTTAATAATCTAGGAGCCTGGTCTTGACATTTTGCATCATATCTGCACAGGCAATATCGATGGCCCTTCAAGTCACTGCAGCAAGTTCTTATATATCAGGCTCTGGCGCTTTGTATCTATCAGTTGGCGGCATGCTGCTGTGAGTATAATCTTTTAGCACATACATTTTGATGATGAACTTATGACTAATGGCTGCACTTTTTATAAATATATTCAAATGCAAAACCACCAAGCTGGCTGTGACATGTTAAGTTTGAAAAATAAACTGCTGTAGCCTGTAGCATGATAATGAATTTCTTTGTCCAGATTTGTCTTTACATTTGCTCTTGGAGCTGGTCCAGTTCCAGGTCTCCTCCTATCCGAGATTTTCCCCAGCCGCATTAGGGCAAAAGCTATGGCAGTCTGTATGTCAGTTCATTGGGTAAATCTCCTGTTTCCTTCGATTTCATTTTTGCTTTTATATCCGCGCAAGCTAGCTTCTGGATCCTATGTTAGAATGAAAAATGCTAAATGTACTTAAGAAAAATTAACAAAAAACTTACTTCTCCACGTGTTAGTTATTGATATGTTGAAAATCATAAAATTTGAAATTCAAAATTTGAATTTAAAAAGAAAACTGACAAAATGAGTTTTGTAAATAAAATTATAAGTAAAACTGTAAGTACATGTAGCATTACTCATGTCATAATAGGATAGCCCAATAGGATAGCCCCTTGGAACAGGTTCCTAGGTTCTGAACTCTCATTGGTTACTCGGCCTGTATTTCTTCAGGTGATCAATTTCTTTGTGGGGTTGCTGTTCTTGCAATTGCTGGAGCAACTTGGGCGACAGCTCTTATACTCGATTTTTACTACCTTTTGTTTAGTTGCCGTAATGTTTGTCAAACGAAATGTGGTTGAAACCAAAGGAAAATCGCTTCAAGAAATTGAGATAGCACTTCTTCCGCAAGACTAGCGGGGAAGGAATAATCGTTAGCTGTATCAAGTTTCAGCCAAAGTTGCAGCAATATGTTCTGAAGGATTATATAGTTAAGAGTGGTCAGATTGTGGTTGATCGATACATCATCATTGGCGTATCATGGGGAGTTACTGGTAGATAGCAATATATTGATGAGGTGTTTACACACTTAGGAAGGTCATGCTGTGGAGGTTTTCATGTTCCTTTTTTGTAGTCTCCCCTACAAGTCATCCATGTATGCGGAATGTTTGTAATAAAATTAGGGATTTTGATCCTTGCAAAACGTGTGGCTGATCTTAACAAAGGCTTAGCATATTAAGCCTCTGCTAGGGTAGAACATTACTCTACTATTTATTATTTTATCATTACTTTTTATTATTTATTATTATTATTTGCTATTATTTAATATTTTATCATTATTTTTTTACTATTAAAAATATATGTGATCACCTCAGTATCCAAACGCAATTTAAAATTCATGATAATATTCCATTTTCCTCTTTTTATTTATTTATTTATTTATTATATGTATTTTGTTGTGATTTCCTTTTATTTTTTTGTTGCCAAATCTCTGAAACACATATAATTATTTTATAATCAATTATAAAATAGAAATATAATCAATTATTATTATAATCAATTATTAAAAATAAATTTTAATATTACAAAAGTATAA
The DNA here is from genome assembly GCA_003123785.1 of Pterocarya stenoptera. NCBI lineage: Eukaryota > Viridiplantae > Streptophyta > Magnoliopsida > Fagales > Juglandaceae > Pterocarya > Pterocarya stenoptera. The sequence continues at coordinate 94,972 of QEOT01008746.1, read as the reverse complement.
AAGTATAATCAATTAGATATATAGAAGTATCTTCTATTTTATATAGAAATATAAAATAGTCGTATGTAAGCTAATCATTTTATTTTGAAAGGTCTGCTCTTTTTTTATTTTCTCCTGAAAGAGGATTTTTGTTATTTTCATGATATGTCGCGTTAACGAGTGATTATTAGTTAAGTGCCCTTCTCGATCACAAGTAGCCCTGTAATTTATGGAATTTCAAATCATAAAATAATATTAATATTAAAAAATAATATTTTATTCAATTCATCTAAAATTATCTCATTTATCTTATCTCACTATCCAAACGAGTCCATATCAGCATTGTGGGAGTCCAATATATTTCAATTTTCAACTTACCCTTCAACGAATCAATTCTCACATAAACTTATGATTTTCCAACATCTCACACTACAAGAAATTTGATTTTTAGGGACGAAATTAGTTAGGGACGAACTAAATTTCGTCTCTAAAAGTCATTTTTGGAGACGAATTTTTTATTTCGTCTCCAAAACTGCCTCAGATACAAATTTCATTCGAACGAAAAAATATTCATTCGAACGAAATATTTTGTGATGAAAAAAATCGTCTCAAAAACAAAAACCGTTCGAACGGGGAAAAAATGTTCGAACAACCAATTAATTCTGTTCGAACAGTATATGATCTGTTCGAACAGTAATAATATTGGCGAAAAATTAAAATTTTTTTCCCGGGGAAAGTTAATAACCATACGAACTTAAATTTATTACTTCGAAAGGAACTTTTTTTCATTAATTTGTTTATCATTATTAATTTGTACATATATTTTTAATTTTATTTTTTCGATAAAAATGATTTATTTTATGTTAAATTATATAAATATAACTTTAAAGATAGTATTATTTTTTATATTATCATGAATGGCAAGTAAAATGAAAAAAATAAATAAAGTAGCAAACACGAGAAATAAAAACTATACATTAATTACATCTCAACTATATAATGTTCAATACAATATAAAAAAGTAAAATAATAACTAAAAAAGATTATTTGGTGTTGAGCAGATCAACATCCTCTTGTAACATTTTCACGCGTCCATCCAAATCCCTAAGCTTCTCCATGATGGGCTCAACGAACTCAACAAATAGAGCTCGTACCTGATCCAAAGTAGCCCCAGGAGGCTGTCTCTCAACAACGGCAGTAGTAGTAGAAGCTGGATCGGTGGGCGGGGCACTAGGCTGTCCTGGTGCAGTCTTCCACAAGTGCCCCTCGCTCTTGCTGAATGTGATCTTGTTGAGGGGCCCCATCTGTGGCGACCTCCGCTCAGTCGCTGACACTGTAACCCCTGATCGGAGTAGGAAGTTAGATATCAGCAGTGCAAATGGTAGACTACCTCCACTTACATAGCGTGACTCTGATCGAATGCGGTAAAAGAAATACAAGGCTAGATCAATGGGGTCCTCCCGTGCTATCCACAACAAAAATCTGGCTCGATCGATCCCGAAATCAGTCTTGTGTTTTTTCGGGTCGATGTTATAGCCAACAATCAAGTTAAGCATTCTGAAAAATGCTATACAGTCGGCCTGTCGGATCACCTTGCTCCCATCATATGGAGGAGCCGAAGGGTCTCGCACTAGATGACACACCTGATCATCTGTGAAACCATCATCAGGTAGATTCACATCCTCACTACCATCCTCAGTACTATCATCCGGCTCTACATTCGGGGCTCGTGTGGAGGATGCGGCAGGTGTGTCAGAATCAGATGGTGCAGCCGCTGGTCCCAAAGTAGCCGGTCCAGGATATGCGCCGACCTAGCGCCGGATGTCAAGGAATTCAGCAATAATACGGTGAGAGAAATTAATACTCACTCCCTGGACTGATAAAGTGTAGAAAAGAGTATCACCACTCTCCTCTCCCATGGCACGGTAAAATTCACTGACCATATATGGGTATGCAGTCCTCTGTTGCTAACAGATCGGAACCCATCCTCCTTCAGTGAAGATGAACTGTATACTCCGTCCCTCCCACGAAAGATCGGAGAAGTTAGACAAAATGATCTGACGCTCGACGAGTACAGATCTCGACGCCTGAGCAGGAGCTGGTCCAGTACTAATTTCACTGACTTGGTCTCTTGCACGTTTTCGTCCGGTAGATGCCATTAATATGCTGTTTAACCACAAGAAAATTAAGAATATAATTATAAATATTATATTTAAAATATAATATTTAAGAATTACACTTAGATTGAACTGTATTGAAATAACCCGTTCGAACTAAGAATCTGCCATTCGAACTAGTATAGTTGTTCGAATGGAAGATTCTGTCCAATCGAATAGGCAATTAATATTCGTTCGAACGGTAAGTTTTTGTTCGAACAGAAATAAATCTGTTTGGAAATATCGCGTTCGAATGGAATAGAAAGCGTTCGAACGAGATCGAAGCCAAACAGCCATGGCTGAGTCAACTCAGCCATGGCTGAAACTCTAATCTACACCAAAAGAGCTCGATTAAATCGGTAAAAATGATTAAGAAGTGAATCTATATCACTTATACCGATTAAATATCCATTGTATTGATCAACTACACCAAAATGATTCGAAATCCCCCCTTCCAAACAAAGCTCATTAATCCCAAAAAAAGTAACAATAGAGGCCCATACCTTTTAGAAGCGAAAAATGCGTTGTTTCTACAACGGTTAAGTGGCGGTTGGGTGGAGAAGATAAAGGGCGAGTCGGAGGTAATCGGCGGCTTAGGGTTCGAATGCAGTGTGTAGGTTTGATGGGAATCGAACTGGGTGTATAAAGATCGTGACACCTCGTTCGAACGGAATAAAAACCCGTGCGAAAGGGATTAAAATCCATTCGAAATTGTCAATATCCCGTTCGAACGGTTATTATACTAATATATTTCTAATTATATTATTATACTAATGTATAATAATACTAATATTACAAAGTACAAAAGTATAAAAATAATACTAATAATAGTATTATAATGCTTTAATTTAATTAAAGTTAATATATATAGTACTATATATATAATAGTTAATATATATACTTTAATATAATTAAAGTTAATATTAACTTTAATATAATTAAAGATAATACTTTAATTATAATAATAGTATTATAATATTTTAAGATACAAGTTAATATTTTAATTAGTTAATTAATATTTTACTTAATTAATATACTTACAGTACTTATTAATTAGTTATAAGTAGCTTAGTACAATAAGTACTATATTATATCCTAGTTACTATATAGTTATAACTATTGAATTAGTTATGATAACTATACAATTAGTTTATATGATTAATATATATATATTACTTATATACTATTAATAAGTACTATAAGTAATATACTATAACTCCTATATTAGTTATTCACATGTTTTTTTTTTTTGTTCACTTATTAATAGTAATACAATTATATATGTCAGCATATATAATGCTTGCAATGCCCAAATTGGAGAACGGATTTTATTTTTTGTTCACATTTTTTTGCCCAAATTGGGGAACGAACTTATTTTTTATTTATTTAAAAAAATTTAAAATGTTAAATATTTGATGTAAAAAGAAATCAAAAAAATGACTTATTAGTATATAAAATACCAAAAAGTTGGACTTTAGTTCGAATTCAATAAAGTACCGTTCGAACGATTTTATTTCATGAAATAAAATGGTGGGAAACTTCGCGCCAAATACTCTGAATGTTAGTCCGTTCGAACTTAAAAATTCCTCATTCGAACGAAAATATCTTTGAATCTTCTGGACATTTGAAGAATATGCCAAGGAATATTCTATTTTTTTTGTTCGAACTAGTAAATTTCTCGTTTGAACAAAAATTACATCGTGGCAAAAATTGGCGCAATTTGAAATTTTCATGTTCGAATGAGTAAAATTTCCGTTCAAACATGAATTCACAGATTCAAATACCACAAACCTCCGGTTCATTTTCATTTTGTGCGAAATTGTGAGAGTTGTGGAGTGAGAGAAAGTTGTGGAGAGGTAGAGGAACATACTTGGCCTCCAAGAGAAGGGATTCTTGAGAGAAATTAGAAAAGTATAAAAGGTAAGTAATATATTTTTGAATTTTTTTTTGTGTTTCGAATTTCATAGCAAGTTGATTTATTGGACATGGTTTAGGGTTATGCCATAATGCGTTTTATATCATTGTAGGTATTGTATATTGCTATTTGGCTTGGATTGCTTAAATTTGAGGTAAAATTCCTAATTTTTTGGTTTTTTGATAATTTATAGTTTTTAATAACATATGTTAATCTAGAAATGGAATATTTGTGTTTCTACAATCCCATTTACAATAGAAGGAAACTATTCTAATTTAGATATTTAATGTCGTGAATTTGATATTTTCTGCATAAAGAATTTGGTCTCTGTTTTGTGTTTGGATTCTGGGAAAATACCGTTCGAACGCTATTATTTCCCGTTCAAACAAAGTGAATTTAAATGCGAACCTGGGTTTGTACCGTTCGAACGCTATAGTATCCGTTCGAACAGAATGATTTAAAATGGATATGGAATTATATATATATATATATATATATCTATATATATAACATAGGAACTGAAAACACTTATATAACATAGGACTTAGAATATATATATATATATAACATAGAGTTATGAAAAACTATATACATAATATAATAATAAAATATTTTACACTTATATTAAAATGAAAACTAATAAATATAACATAGGAATTGATTACACTTAGATTAATAAATAGTAGATATAAAATATTTAATCCAAAAACTTATAATATAATATATAACATTGGAATTGATTACACTTAGATTAATAAATAGTAGTTATAAAATATTTAATCCAAAAACTTAATAAATAATATATAACATAGGAATTGGTTACACTTAAATAGTAGTTATAAAATATTTAAGATGGAAACTTATAATATAATATATAACATAGGAATTGATTACACTTAGACTAATAAATAGTAGTTATAAAATATTTAATCCAAAAACTTATAACATAAGAATTATTAACACTTAAATTAATAATATAATATCACATGAAATATATATAATATTGGTGATTGGTAATGTAATTTTGCACATATATTTGCTTTGCTTTCAAATTTATGCCAATAATTATAGGAGTTGGAGTGTTTTGGATTTTATGGTTATTTTTATACGTACTTAAAGATACACCATCATGCGGGTTTTCGATCTTTTCATCGTTTGTCTAATAAAATGGTAAGTTATTCTACTCCATGTTAAATATTAACATATAATACACTTTTTTTATTTAAGTTCTAATATATATATTTTTTTTGCAGAAAGAAGAAAGTCCTATTGACTATGATCTAACCCAATTGTATGCAAAATCACATAAAAATCGTGATGGTGTTTGGACCAGTCCCAAAGCAGAGACAAATTATGTAAGTTTAAGTTTCTTTAATTCCATTGTGACTATAGTTTTGTTACTTATACTAACTAGTATGCTTTTGTTTTTGTAGGACAAGATGATATCTCTCAAAGAAGTTACTGCGGATCCATCTGATGCATCATCTGTCAACGATGCTCAGATCCTTTCTCGAGTTCTTGGATCACGTTCTGGATATTTGAGGGGTTTAGGACGTTGCGTTAAACCATCTTCAACATCATCATCCTCTTCTCGAGCTAGATCGAATGACAACAAAACTAAAGAATTGGAAGAAGCATCACTTGAGATAGAGCGATTGAGGTCCAAGGAAAAAGAGTTGCTGACTAGATTAGATCAAGCAGCAAGTCTTGAGGCAAGATTAGAAGAGAACATGCAGAAGAGATTGGAGATGGAGGTACAAAAAGCTATGCTTCAGTTGCAGTCAATTATGTCACAAAATTCTACACCACCACCATAATTGTAAAAGTTAATTTTTTTTTAGGGTTATTTCTATTATAAAGTTTCAAAACATTTGAACAATTGACATTTGAATTGTATTTTGTGTAATACTAATATGGTATTTTTATTTAATTTGGTTCTGTTCTGTATGATTCATACCGTTCAAACGGTAAATTATCATTTCTAAATCCATTCAAATAAACAAATACCCATTCGAACAAAAAATAACCCATTTGAACGAATAACGTGAAATACAGTTCGAATGGACGTAATTTGCATTCGAACAAAATTTATTGGTTCGAACACACACTCCTTTCGTTCGAACAGTATCAAATATTGTTATTTGTTCGATTCAAAATTTTATTTTGTTCGAATAGATGGGTCGGTTCTAACGGAAAAATATTCCATTCGAACACTCATTTCGTTCGAACAGTATCAAATATGGTCATTTGTTTGATTCAAAATTTTATTCCGTTCGAATGGACGTGTCGGTTCGAACAAAAAAATATTCCATTCGAACAAGATATTGAGACGAAATTAGTTCGTCTCAAAAAAAATTCTCCGTTCGAATGGTTTCGACTGGTTTCGAATAATTTTATCTCTAAAAGTGATTTTTGGAGATGAAAATCAAATTTCGTCTCCAAAAACATTTTGAGACAGCCTTTTAGAGACAAATTGGAGACGAAATTTTTTCATCTCCAATTCTTTTTTGAGACAAAATTGTGATTTTTTGAGACAAAATTTTTTATCTCAAAAAACCTTTTCTCTTGTAGTGTCATCAAACAAAAAGCCACCAAGTAATTTAACAAATCAGAGTACCTCTAAGCTCAAGGGAACCGTGTGGAAAAACCAGCACTGCTTCTCATTGGGAGAACCTCGTTTAGCCTAGAAGGGGCCATGGCCCCCAGCCTGCCAAAAGTTAATTAATAATTATTATTTAAATTCAAATAAATTTTGGCAAAAAATAATATTGATCCCAAAAAATATGTAAACTTCTTGAAATATTTCAAACATATGAAAGTTTTCTTGCACACTAGTTCAAATGATTTTTTATTTTTATTTTAACTATTTTTCAAATATGCTTAACCATTAAGAAAAAATAAAATAAAAATACAAATTTACTAATAGTTACTTTCTTAACCATTAAGAAAAAAATAAAAAAATATAAGTGGGTACATTTGGGATTCATACTAGCATTTTCTATTATAAAATTGAATATACATACCTAAAAAGTCCAAAAATATACCTCAAAAAATTTTAAAACTTGAATATATGAGTTAAAAAAAAAAAAACTCAAAAGTCGGTTGCTAAATTATGAATTTATATATCTATATGCGTTCATATATATAAATATATATTTCTTTTATAAAATCTTAAAAGTCATTGATTTAAAAAAAAAAAAAAATTAAAGTGTCTTTCCATAAACCTTCAAACGTTTGCATATTCTCTCCAAAGTTTCTTCAATCAATGAATAAATCTTACACTTTAATGAAAAATACATGAACAAAAATATAGCGTGGGGTTTCTTATTTACTTGAATTAACAATTTTAATGTTACCAATTAGCGAGTATGATAAAAAAAAATATTTGTTATAAATTGAAGGAATATGAACTGAAATTACATCTATAATGTATTTTTTATAATTACAAACATCAAGTGTATAATATAAACATATACATACATATGCATGAATGCAAGCATAGTCGTCATCATATAGATTGATATGTCCGCCCAAAATCAAAGTTTTGGTTCCGCCGTAGCTGGTGCGCTCGCTCAACAAGAAAAATAAACATTTGGGATGGATTATTTGCGATGATAATGATTATTTGTGGCGAAAACAAATTATTTTTTATAAAAAATAATCATTTTTGTAAGAAATAACTGACCACAAATAATCCATTTTTTTATAGCATGCTAGTAGCATTCACATGGCCAAAGTCCTCAAAATCAGAATCTGAACCCATTTCATTGTAGTCGTACCATGAGTCCCCAATTTGCCTAGTACTTCTGGTCGAAGGAAGTCATAACTCAGATAAGAGAACCTGAGGAGGAGGAGGAGGCTCTTCACTGAAATACATGTCATGGAGCAGTTCCATTGCTGTGGCTCTCCTAGCCGGGTCATAGCAGACAAGTCTTGTGACCAGCGAGATTTCTTCATGGGAGCAGGCTTCCAAGCCAATTGGATTTTCTACCTCATTGATTGAAATCTTTTTGTAGCCAGCAAGTTTAGAACAAGCTGGCCAGACTTCCTCAGTCAAGTTTCCCAAGACGCTACAAATTCTGCTGAGCTGATCAATATGAGCAGTATCAGGAAAAAGGGGCTCCAGAGTAAAAAGCTCCGCAAATATGCAACCCAATGACCAGAGATCAATCTCTAAACCACAGTCTGTCGATCCATAGAATAGTTCAGGAGCCATGAACCCACAAGTACCTGCCAAGGATGTGAAACAACGTCCTTGTCTATCATCTCCACATGTAGCAAGACAAGATGAATTGTGTATTTCAGGAGAATCTTCAGGTGGCAGCTTTAAGGTATTTTCCAGATTTTCAAAGTTTTGTTCGTAAAGTTGTGGGACTTCGTTGTTGTAGGCAGCTGCATATCCAGGTTCCAGGACTATCCTCGCCTAAACACAAGAGTCAACACAGAACATTTCAAATCTTGAATAAATAACCAGAACCAAAGCTTCATTCAAATTTCAAAAGATCATATACTTGCAGAAGGTCCCAATTACATCCATCCAAATGTGTGTACACTAGTCTTCTGTTTGAAATATAAAATGTAAGAAAGAACAATTGAAATATTGGAGCAGCAGCATACTCAAAAAATATAGCTAAGGAATTACTATGAAAATGCAACAAAGGATCTATTATCCATTACAAGTGAAATCAATAGGATCCATTTAGTGTAAAAATACGAGTTATTTTGATCATTTTATTGTCAACGTAATGTGAACGGCTAAAATACCCTATGATTTTCACTAAATAGATACTATCCATTTTAAGTGAAATAGAGAAGATCTTATTTCATGAAAATGGTCATTTGACTAAAATACTCCATGATTTTCACTAAATAGATAAGAGAGGATCATCTTATTCCATAAAAATGGGCATGGAACTACTTAATTTTAAAAACTAAGAGCACTCGTATCCTCATAGCAATCAATGACTACCACAATATATCCTTTTAAGCCATTGCTTGTAGAATTCAATTCTAATTCACCATATTCCACGAACCCATTTCTTGAAAGAGTGGCTCTACAGCCACACATGGGGATCCGACAGTGCAATTTTTTTTCATGTATTTTTTTAATATTTTTAAATATTTTTTAAAAAAGTTCATAATATTATTATAAAAAAATATTTTCTTAATCACTAAATAAAACTGTTAAACGGAGGGGCGCACCCACCTGGGCAGACCCCCTATCCATTCACATGCAGTAACGCATGGCTTAAAGCCATGCGTTACAACGGCCTGTAACGCATGGCTTTAAGCCATGCGTTACTGAATATTAAAGGCTGGCCTTTAAGGCCAGCCGTGTAGGGGAGGCTATATAAAGCCCCCTCATTTTGGTTCTGGTGAATAAATCGACTTAGAAAAATCTCTCTCTCATTTGTTCTCTCTTGAAATAGTTTTTAGGCTGTGGATTTGTTAAGTGTTACTCTAGTTTTTTAACTACGTATTACACTTTATCACTAAGAGGAAAAGCTTGGTTTTTGTCGATCTGGAGAAACTCGTGGAGCAATTTTATAAGCTGATCTTGAGGTATTTTTTTCCGCTGTATTTTCTAACATTGGTATCAGAGCCATCGTAATTGCTTCCAGTTTTTTTTTATCTACATATTCATGTAAATTGTAAATGTGCCATTTTATTTTATTATTGAGCTGCGTTTAAAAAAAAAAATATTCGGCCGAAGCCGGTGCAGTGGTGCAGCGCGCACCAACACACGGTGGTGCAGCGCGCACCACTTCTCCACTCGGTGGTGCAGCGAGCACCATAGGGTGCTGCGCAGCACCCCTGATATGGTGCTGCGCGCACCACGGTGCCGCATGCACCAACTGGAGCCAACGGTGCATGGTGCACCGTGGGGGCACCCAGCGGTGCTGTGCGCACCAGGACGGTGCTGCACGCACCAGAGGGGTGCTGCCAGCACCACCGTGGTGCTGCGCGCACCAGTAAGGCATTGTGCGCACCTCCCAGGTGCTGCAAGCACCTCCCTAGGTGCTGTGGCAGCACCCAGCCTCCTCCGGAGGTTGTTTCCGACGAAAAACAACACCGAAAACCTTCAAAAAGGTGGCCGGAGTGATCTGTTTTTTTTCAGTTACTGTTCACGTGAACAGTAACCGCTGGAGGTTGAAGATGACTTGTAAGTCATCTTAAATGGGCTGGGCCGAACGGTTTAAATGGGCTGGGCCGAATGGCCCATTGTTTTTTTTTCTGTTTTAAAAAAAAAAACAAATTTGGGCCATTTTCGGCCCAGTTTTTTTTTTTAGTTCTTTTTTAACTAAGCCCATTTTTTTTAAATGATGTAAAATTATAAAATGGCACAATGGGGTTTTGAACCCAAGACCACCCACTAAACTAAGGAGATAATAGCACCACTAGGCTGCGAATATTCTTTCGTTTAGGTGGGGTTTTTATTTATTTATTTTTTTAAATAAATAAATAAATAATAATAATAATAATAATAAATAAAAAATAAAATTGCATGAATTAGTATATGCTTAGATATATTGATATATTACATGTGATCTTTTGTTTAATGATTTAGATTAAATATGATAACATGTGAATATTTAGTTATATTCATGCTATTGTTTTTTCCATAATGTTATATTACATGTGATCCTTTATTTAATTTTTATTAAATGTGATAACATGTATGTATGAATTGAACATGTGGAAATGTGATTATTTTATCATTGTTGAATGTTAGACTTGAATGTTTAGACATTAATCTTCATTTCTTTTAGTGATAAAAATATAGAAAATCCCACTAAGTAATCTTAGTTAGAATTGTCAGTGTAAATGATAGGCTGAAAGAATTGCAGTAACCCCAGTAAGAACTGTAAATGCACTTTATAGCCAAAAGATCATGGTGACCCCAGTAAGAACTGTAAATGCATTGTATAGCCAAAAAGACTACAGTGGCCCCAGTAAGAACTGTAAATGCACTGATGGAACAAGAAAAATGGACTGTAATGGTCTCATATGAACCATCTTTGTAGACTGGCC